>CM008234.1:8884681-8905880 GCA_002278615.1 Pogonus chalceus
TGTTACTATTTTTTTCTTAAAATTAAATATTATTTATCATCAGTTAATTAGATGTTAATAAAAATCTTAATAAAACATACCTTACAATAATTCATCCATAATATTTTTAAATTTGGTAGTTCAGGTATCGCAGTATTTGACGTTATATTATTGTGATCACAGATTAAAGTTGTCAATACTTTAAATTCTTTCAAAAAGTCTAAATTACTACAAAACAAAATAAATTATAAATAAAATAAATTACAATAAAGCATAATAAAACTAAACACATACTCAAATTCATTATGACTTATATCCAATGTATGTATAGTCGGCGCAAACTGCTCCAATAAAGTTTTTGGAAATATATGAAGTCGCTCATATGCCAATGAAAGTCGATGTTCATCTTCATCACATATGCTTTCACACTCAACGTTATCTCTTTGACCTATATTGAAATCAATATAAATCTTAATATATTAGAAACAATACATTACACATAACAAAATTTAACATTTTGATAAACTTCTAATTATATTTTCACATATCAAGAAACAGATAAATCACAAGTAAATTAATTTGTAATTTTTTTTTAAATTGACCTTTAAGAATTTATCATTTTTTTCACAAGTTTAATGTCTTATTTATTTTATTATTTTTTTTAAAATCATTTTATTGTTTATTATACTACGCAGAAATAAAATAAATATTTTAAGTAACTTTAAGGTAACTTATTAATTTGTACTTACTTAAAAAAACTAATGTGCTCAGAGAAGTCATGCTGAATATATCAATTTCATCATTTACCGTATCTTCATATTGTAACCACGGAGGTATATTTTTAATGTCAATGACTTCAATACCAGAGCCATATTCGCAACTATAAAAGAAAAACGAAATTAAAAACAAATATTTTCTAACCTAATTATTATCTTTTATTAAATATGTACGCTATTTAAATATAACGAAATAAAAAAAAAATCAACATATGGGTAAAATAAAATACTTGTATTAATGATTGATAGTAAAAAAGATAAAATATTTAATTAAATGAAATGCGCTAACGCAATAATTAGAATAATTATTTCACTACGTCAAAACACTTTTTATAAAATATAATAATAAAAAAAAAAAACATACACTTCCTGACATTCATCCATCTCAACGAATTAAAGTAGGAACTAATTATGTAATCAAATGTTAAATTGCACTCAAAGAAACAGAAATATATAAATAAGTTATTATTACTTATAGTGTATGTAGTCATTCATGTATTACTTTGTCACGAATGATAAACTAAGATATATACTAGCATGTTCTCTTATCAATTTCGTAGTAGACATACTGATAAGACGACAAATTATTATAAATAACACAGGAAGATTTTTCATAAATCTGCGCTGTTTATAAATCATATTTAATTCAACAAAGCATTGTTTATATTCAATTATTAAAAATAAATTTAAACTTATTGTTTTTATTAACTTTTTTCTGTGATAATTATATATAAAGTTAATATACTTTTTATTTATTTATATTATTTGATGATAAGGGCGCTTTACGAATATAAACGGAAAATTACGAAGAAGTACCTATTTTACTTGATCCGTTTAAAGGTCGTGAAGGGTTGTTAAAGCCCTTATTTATTAGTGGTTAACCTATTTGTAAATATTTTGGTTTTAATAATATTCCCAACAAAGTAAATAAATATTAATTACAAGATATAAAAACAATAAAAGAGATACATTATCTAAGAAACATTTAAGTTTATTTATCTTTCTTTTAAATGAACTTGAAGACATGATAAACTAAATAGTCGTTTATATAATTGAATTATTGAAATATTATACAGAAAATACATGCATTTAAATGATTAAAGTAAATATACATACCTGCAACAATATAATAATTTAATTTACGGCGTTGATTATATATTTTAATTGTTAAATAAATAAACACACACAGCATGTATAACACATAATGGAGACATGCGCAGATAAACTAACATTGACATTCGATATTTTAAAACATAAAACAAGACAGGATCGTACTTTAAATAGAAAAAAAGGAAAATCGGGGGTATTTTAAAAGCAGTTAAAATAATAATTAATCTAATTAATAAAATTATATTTCATTTTAATGCACATTGTATATTTTTACATCAGACCAATTTTACAATTTATTTAAATAAAATTAAAACATATATGTTTTGTATTTTTATTGCACAACACAACATAAAATATATATTTTATATTATTTGCAATTTTAACAATTATATCTAAGGCTATGCTTTACATTATACAGACTTTATAATAATTTTTGTTTGTTTCATCTAATGTAGTTTTATATGTATTTGTGTAAATATGTGTGTATGTGTGTGTATGATTAAGATCATGTATTTAAATTGATATGCTGAAAAGAGATAAACATCTGATTATGTTGATTCCTAGTTATTTTTTTTTTTTACATATTATTTTGGGAACGGAAATCTTGTGAATTCCTGTATGCTTGGAGCTGAAACAAATACATAAATTAATTAATATATTACAAAAACAACTGAATTTTTTTTCAAAATATTACTTTATATTTCATATAAGCAATATTGACATTTTTTATTGATACTCGTTCGTTTTTATATAAAAAAGTATCTAGAGAAAATTTTGTTTGTATAAGCTTAAGAATATAAAATCGAATATTTTAAAGAAAATATAATATTTTTCGTTGGAAATTTAATTAAATTACACAAATAAATCTTAAAAAATGTTTTTATATATAATTTTGAATATTGTTACATTAAATTTTAACATGTAATTATTTTAGCCTTTAGGCCATTCCGTGTTGATGTTATAAGTGAATTATTGAATTTTTTAAAACTTTTTTCTTGTTCAAAAACGTGAAATTCTTTTAAGTTAGAAGCTTCTTTGTGTTTTATTAATAACATTATTTGATCTTTTATACAATATTGTTTATTATTTTGTAATTTTTTTAAAATACAAAAGTAAAAGAACAAATAAAATAAGTATTTGTTAATCTTTAATATAAAAAAGAACTTAAACATTTGTTAAGACAGTTAATAAAATGAAACTAAAATATCAAATAAAAATTGAAAGTTTCTTAATTACGTTTATATAAAGTTTGTATTTTATGGATAGAAGCAACAAGTTTTTGTAACTTTAACAAAGTTTCAAGTATACTGAATGCTCTTTGTGTTAAATAAATGATACAATGTATTTTTTTAATTTTCCGATGCTTTCCTTGCTTATAAAAAATATTTGACGAATTTAACTGAACATACCCATTGTCTGAAATAAGGTGCAATTCCATAAATAGCTTCTTGTCGTTGCAATCTGCCTTCTTTTTCATTGTCTTGTTGATGTTGACGTTGTAATTCTGCAGCAACTTCCAATAGTGATAATGAAGGAGGCCCTTGGGCAGAATCACTAACACTACGCGGTGCAGTAAAAACTACATCTCTGAGACCGGCTTGCTGATCGTAAGCTACTTCTTCGGGTGCAGATGCTGAAATTATAGGACTAGAAGGGTCCATACGTTTACCGTGGCCTCCAAAGCAGGAGTGACCAAATGCTGAACAGCCACCTGCAAAAAAAAAAAAAAGATTAATAATTAATAAAAAGAAATTAAATTTTATATATCTATATAATACATAATTTTTTGAGGTTTATAAACATTTGAATAATTTTTAGATAAATTAAGACCTGGCCGATAAAATATAGTTATCCGTTTTGAAAATTTTATCGTAATAGGTCATGATATTGTGTATTTGTTTGTTTATTAAATAAATTGTTTGACGAAGACTATAAACAAACATCTGGAATAGGAAAATTTTAATAGTCTGTATAGATAAATCTTATTTAAATCAATGGCTTTAAATTCATACTAACTGTTATTCTCTATAAAACTATAAAGCCACTAGGGTTAATATAATATCAAAATTCGAATTTAGCTAAAAAATATTTAATCTTATAAATTAAAATACCTTTCGGCAAGTAGAAGAATTTAACCTATTTACTTCATCGCCAGTAGGTAGTTTGTTTTGTTTTCTAAGCTAAAAGAATTTGATCTATTTATTTTAGCGCCATTAGGTAGTTTGTTTTGATCTCAGAGGTAAAAGAATTTGACCCATTTATTTTAGCGCCAGCAGGTAGTTTGTTTTGGTTTTGGCAGGTAAAAGAATTTGACCTTTTTATTTAAGCGTCAGCAGGTAGTTTGTTTTGTTTTCGCCAGGTAAAAGAATTTGACCTTTTTTATTTTAGCGCCGTCAGGTAGTTTGTTTCGGTTTCGGCAGGTAAAGAAATTTGACCCTTTTATTTGAGCGCAAGCAGGCAGTTTGATTTGACCATTGTATTGCATTGCCAGCTTTTATTGAAATTGAACCTTTTTATTTGAACGCCAGCATGTCTTCAAACTTGAGTTAAAATGTTAAACTATTAATTGTTATTGTTATTGTAAAATTATATTATTTTTGTTGAAACTATACTTTATAACAACTTATTATTTCTTATATAATAATTAAAAAATTGAATTTGACTTAATTATACCATAAATATTAGAATATCAACTCTTGAAAGCTTACAATATATTTCATTAATAATTACAGAATTATTTTCTAAAGACAATTATAACAAATGTTAAGTCTATAGATGAATAATTTCATTTTAAAATAAAGTCTGTTTATATTTCACAGATAACGTTGATAAGGTTTGCGAATAATAAAACAGAAATAGCTTAAAGCATTTGATATTTAATAAAGTTAATGTATATAAAACAAATAAATTATTCAATACAATAATAGGATAGATATATGAGGGTGGTTTTAATTGGACATAACCTGATAATCGCTGAACAATTGCTATCGAACATGGCCAATTTGAATAATTGCGGGTTAATAAGCAATGTTACCACAATTACTGATATGGAAGAGATGTAAAATCTGTGCTTCTGTAGGCAATAAAGTATTAATTGTTGAGGCTGCCAATGGCAAAGTGAGCACAAAGCTTATTGAACAAATATTAAATTTCAAATTGAACTTTGAAAGTTTTACCATTATATATTGTTTATATAAACGTTTCTGATTTGGGTACATGATTTTATGCTTGATTTAAAATTCAATTCAAAGCCAGATTTTGTATTCCTATTCAAAAATTGAAATTAAAACTTGTTTCTTTGTATTTACTAATATCAATGAGGCCATGGAATATCCAATGATTTTTGTTATATTTTAAGTTGTATTTAACCGTTATTCATTTGTTATTTCCCAAAATAAAAAGTAAATAATACTTCCTCAATAAAATATTAAACAAAGTATTTATATATGTAAAATATTGAAATTTTAAAACAAATAAATCTATCAATGATTACGTGCGATATTATATTTATTTATTTATGTTACAATTTAGACTAACATACTAAAAGTTCATTGCTTTAAATAAATATTTCAGAATAAATCGAAGTTGCTGTTGTATTAAAACAAATGAAAACCAATTCTTCAACTCTTTTTATTTAGTATCAACGAAAATAATATTGTACTTGTTTATTTGTTACGTATATAAAATAAGTTTATGTTTTGTATACATATTTACAAAAATATTTGCGGAAATATGAACAAGAATCAATTCATTGCTTGCAATCTTTAATAGGTATATGTGAATAACATAGGAATTTTTCCTCTCGAAAACATTTGAATTGTACAATACACATATAAGTCCATTGTTGCTTGATTGAAACATTGTATTTCTTGAATTATTGGATACAAAACTTAAACTGTAAACCGTGTGGTTTAACTTAAAACTCAGATTCTATAATAAGAAACAACAATGTAAAGGTGGCTTCGAAATCCCTTTGTTTTATTTAACAAATGAATGTGATATTTCGTTTTCTTTTGTAAATATAAAATACGTGTAAGAATAAATATAAAATATTATAGGCCCTTATGAAACATTAATTTTACTCATGTTTTACAAATTTTTCTTCTGTACCTTTCTTTTTAATTAAATTAATGTAGGGTGATATATTTTCATTGTTTATTTTAAAACTGTTTTACATTTATTTTAATTTTAAGTAAACAAATAAAAGGAAAAATTATATTAACATCATTGCTTTTTTTTATTTATTTAGAGTTTTAATGTTAATTAATTATGTAAAATGAATTTAGTATAATTCATTTGTTTATTTCAATTGAATAAAATGGAATTCATTCATAATTGACAAAGCTACAAAAGTAGACTTGTTCAACAATACAATTTTTATGAAAACATTAGAACAAAGATTAAATTTTGTTTTTGATTAATGTAAATGTATTTCAAAAAGCATATATTACATATTATAAATGTAATATTACCTACAAATAGAATAAAGGTACTTGAAATGTGGTAAACCGAAAATTAGAATGAGATTTATATGTGTAGTTCCACCTACAAGTTTAATTCGTGGATTTAATTATACATAATGCTTCGCACCGCATAAATTTTGTTATGATGACATGGTTTGATATACGAGTACTTGTTGCATGTTTCAGGTATTAATTAGTGAATTTCTAAAAGGTAACATGCATATATCCCTTTACAAACATATATGGCTGTTATATGAATTAAATCAATTTCAATTTAATAAATTTTGTTCAGCAAAAATATGTACAAAATTACTCTTTTGTAAGAAATAAAGAACATTTCGTTATTGTTTTATCAAATGAATTTATTACATTTATTGTTTAAAATACGCACGTCCAGACTAGTTTTTTCAAATATAAACATATTAAATACATACATAAATTATTTAATAATCAAATTATTGCAATTTCAGGTGATTGTTTTTAAAAATACAACAAGAAAATAAAATTTAAATCAAATCCAGCGAAGAATTTATTTGAGAAAATAAAAAGGATTTGTAAGAATTGATGTTAAAATGCTTGGATCAAAATAATACTGTTATCAAATCTATCGTAAAAATTTATATTCGAAAACAATTTCGGTAAATCTTTGATATCGTTTCCATCAAACTTTCTTTTATTATTGTTTATTGACACATGGTATTTTGTATAATTTTAGTATTTCTTTTATATTTTTCAAAACTTTTATGAAATATTTACAAATATCCGCATGTCCACACAAAATACAATTTTTATGTAGGAATAAGATATTTTTAATTATTAATATTGTAGAAAACTTTGAATTAGAAAGATTATTCAATGTCTGTTGTTTTTATTCAAGGTTTTAACATGTTTGTTTCGTTTTCAGAAATAAAAATTAATGAATGTTACGTATAGATATTAAAAGAATGTGACAAAATGATGATTTGACGCAGTATAACAGTGAACCTCGTATTAATAAGATCGGTGAAGTGGTTCGCTTCCATAAATTTAAATTGTTACATTAAAATACAAAAAGAGAATACTAAAAGGTAAGTGGAAAATCTATTGTAATACTTTAATTTGAAATTATATACATTCGATTTAACTTTGAAATTGTTATTTTGGTTTAACAAATTGTCATTTAATTCTGATCGGATATTTCGTTAGTTTGAATCGTATAGATTTTAGTTTCTAATTGAAAATGTCGTTTCAATTTCTAATTGCCTGAAATAATTGGGGCTTCAGGTAGTTAGTATAACCAATTAATGTTAGTTGTTTGACTTAGTGGTATTGTTCATGTTAATATTAAATAGAATATATTTTATGTGGAAAGGCTTATATATAGACTCATTTGTTTTTGGATACTGATTAGTTCACGTATTTAGTTGGCGTTGGATACACAGCCTTCTGGAATATAAACATTGTTTACTGTGTTCACTTACCATGTCCCTGTACATGTGCGACATTTACATTTCTAGAGCATATTACTATTAATATCGTTAACCTATTATTACTATATTATTAAAACTATAAATATTTATTATTTGGTATTTTAAATAATTATATAAACAAGTTCTTCATTAATATCTTTGAACATGTTTAAACATACAAAACATTATTGTTACAGCTAATTTAAAAAAAAGGTTAGAACAAAAGTAAGGATTAAATTTAATTTAACATTTCTATAACTTCATTCTGATTTCATTTGGCGAATATATATTTAAATTTTAATATTTAATAAATCTGGAAATTCATTTAAATAATTTATGTATAAAAAATATGTATCCAGGACAGTTTTTTTTTAATGTTATGACAACGAAATAAAAAATTAAAACATGGTTTTAAAAACGGAAAACACTGGAAATATGTAAATAATTGTCTTGTTACTATGGAAACAATGTCAATTCAAGAAAATCAGCCATTCTTAAATTATAAAAAGGAAGTGTGGTAGTAATTCTATTTCCGGAAGAATATAAATATATTAAAATTAAATTCACCTTTTCAAATTAATAATAAAACTTTTGAATTTTATAATGTCAATATAATTATAAAGACAATAAAAAAAATTATCTATAATAAAATGTTAGTAAATCGTAAAAATATTTAATGTTGAAACAATTTTGAATAATATATAAAGAAATATTTTAAATAAAATAGAAAAATAATTAACAAACATATTGAAACCATATTTTTAATACCAAACAACATATTATTAAAGTTTTTATGTAAAATCTAAACAACTTTATTTGACAACTTAATAATATCAGAAAATAAAGCAATGTTCACTTGTAACAAATAAAAATAAATAAAAAAATTATAAAACTTTTTAAATTTAGTTAAAAAGAAAAAAATTGAAAAATTAATTTACGATATATAGCTTGAATGTTTTGTCGAAATATTAAAAAACATGTTTTGCATTTAGCCAGGTTAAAAATTATTTCACGTGAATGAATCGACTTTTGCTATAAATAATTTTTCTGCACCAAATATTCCAGACGTAGTAAAAATACCACCGTTAATATATGAATTTCTTTGATCTTTAATTTACCACAAATTTCAAGTTTTTATTTATATGTTTATACGATAGAATTTGCTGGTAAACGCCTACACATACAACAACATATGTTATAAATTTTAATTATGTTAGAAGGTGATTTTAGTACATTTAATTATATTTTTTTTTTGGCAATTTAGGTTGTCTTTGTAGTAAGTTGAAACAATATTAAATGCAAAAGTTATTTTATTTAATTACACTTGAAATGTATTGTTTCTACCTTTCTTGCTTACGTTTTTATATTTTTTTAACTTTAAAACGGTCGCATGGGAACAAATCGACCCCACTTAATACATTTTTGATTTTTGATCATAAAATCGTTCATTTATATCATATGTATTTTCTATTTCTAGCAGCCTATTATAAGTAACTATATTTCATCTTTAGCAGTGCGCATAGATAGCTTTTGTTTAAATATAAGTGATAATTTTTTGTCTAAAAATAATGTGTCTAGTACAATTAAACCTAAAATGAAGAGATAAGTACAGACAGATGATAAAACTGCTGCATTTCTTATTACTTGCTCTTGCCAAATTTTGGTATTATAATTTTGATTTTATTTTAGAATTCAGTACAGTTTTTGTCAACAAATAATTTCCTTATCAAAAGATAATATGTTTAGATATAAGAAATAAATAGTTTTTTAAATCCCTAAATATCCAATAGGTACTGACATATTACGCGCAACTGTTGCCGTTTTAAATAACTGTGCGCTCGCTAGAAGATTTTTAAACAACAGTAAATTTATGAACAAAATAAAATTATTTGGATATAAATATAAACGTTAAAAGGTGTTTATAGCGACCTTTATTCTTCATTTTATTAAAATTATCAAGATTTATTACAGCAGTGATAGATTTTGATACTAATATTTTTTTCTGAATTTACGGCATTTTTTATAGGTAAAATTTCAACTGTATTCTTCGATTTTATAAAATGTATCATAGGTAGCTGTTGTTTATTTTTTATTAATTTTTTTTAGTACGTAGTTTTAAAAAAATATTAAATTAAATAAATTTTTAAATAACAAAATTATAAAAAAAAGTTTTATAAATATACTTCAATTATTATTATAAACTAAAGTTTCAAATCAAATTAAATTTAAATATAAAACCGTAAAATCTAAATTATTCACCATTAAATACTAATTAATTTAAATTAAAAATTATATTTTTATCAAATATTCAACTATAAATTATTAACTTTGATAGTAAAACTTTCAGAAATAAATAAATTTACGTTTTATTAAAAATTCTACTCACAACAAGTTTATAAGTATTTATTTTGTATTCAAATACAAAACATAACCTATCAATAAAAAATTGATATGTAAGTTAAATGATCCATAAATACTCATGCCATTATATATATTTTTTTCAATGAAAGAGCAGCATCCAAAGAATGAGTTGTCATTATTCAATATTCAATCGAGTGAAAAAAATAAAATACATATTTTATTTACTCTTGAAGTATCTACTTCTGTATTCATAATATGTATTTCTTTTATGTTATATTGTATTCGTGGGCTTATAAGTATATTTAGATAAAAGCTTTTGAATTTCCATAAATTATATAAATTAACTTCAAAAAATGACAAAATATGACTTATAAAATCGAAAATATAAAGATTTGAAATAATATGGGAATACTTGGGGAAATGACGTCAGGATTTATTAACCTTATTAGTTGAAATAAAATATTTATAAGCAGTTTATATAAAATTTAATTAAAATTTATAATTCAGCATCATTGTTTTAATTTAATTTGAATAAAAATTAAAGTATTTTATTTTCAATAACCTGTTTGAATAGAAAGAAATTAATGAAATATTTCTTGTAAACAAAATGAAACATGTAAAAGTATTTACCTACATCGTAATTTCTTCATCTTGTTCTCTTTGTTGGATATCCGCAGGTATTTAAGGCTTTAAGCCGATTGTCTGACAATGGAATGCCTTTTGCTAGTAGAAGCTTGTTTTAAATTTATTCTGTTTTCTTATTGCTTAAAGTCGTATATATCTTTTATGAGTAAATCTTACGTATATAGTAATATATGTTTTACTTCAGAATAATATTGTGATATATTCATTAATGTAAAATGTATGCAATGCGTTAATGAGACATGCGGTTAATTATATATAATTTCCTTTATAAAATTGTTATATCTACTAGTATTTTCCTAATTTGTAACTATCTTGTCAACTTACAAACAAAGTTTTCATGTAATTAATTTTATATGCTATAAATTTAAGTACAGGTACTAATTACGTTTCAGTATTAATTAAACTATTTTCTTAAGAAACAGACTGTGTAATGGAACGTTTAATATTATACAAAGTACAAATATTATTATTATTATTATTATCAGAAACGTATGTCTCGCATGTTATAAATATATTATAATTAAAATCATGTTATATTAGTATACAATGACAAAAACATGAACGACTGCCTTTATTTTTTGAGTTTTAAATTATATTTTAATAGTTAATTGGGTTTATAGTGATGAATGATTTCAAATATATTTATAAATATAGTAAGAAAACTAACTGCTTCCAAGATTTTTGCAAAACAAATAAATCAATAACTTGTAAACAAGGAAAAATATTCAATTTCTTTTAGTATCAATTGAAGTTCCGGGTCAGTTTATATAATTTATGTAATTATTATAAAATTACTTCTTAAATTAAGTTTTTTGAAGTAATATTTCAAAAACTAAAAATTTTTAAGATGGTAATTTGTGATTTTATCGGTTTCATTTCAAATATACCAAGGAGTATAGTATAAAAACTAATTGTTTTTAAATATTTGTAATTGAAGTTTTTACAAGTATTTTACTTAAAATGCATCAATAACTTGACCAGAAGTAAAAATATTAAAAATCTACTAGTAATAATCAATTTTTCGTGTCATTATACATAATTTCTGTAATTTTTATGAAATTATCTTCTAAATTAATCGTTTTATAGCAATATTTCGTAAGAGGTATACCCTTTTTTTTCAAAATTTGTGATTTTATCTGTTTGGCTTGTTTTATTTCAAATATATTCAATAATATGTCAGAAAAATGAACCTATATCAAGATTTTAGCCTTTAAATTGTTTTTAACTGGAATTAGATAATTTCCAATAAAACCTTTAATCAAAATGTATTTATATACAGTCTATATTAAATATGTAATTATATTTTATACATAATTAATTTTTTATCAGCTATTATGAAAATCTAAATACTTTTTCATCAACATATTAATTATTATTATATATGTTAATATACGTATAATTCGTATTAAATTTAAAATCCATGTTATTCGCTGATATAAATAGTAAAAATATAGAGTGTAATTAAAAATCAAATTAAATTGTTAATATGTAACATAAATATAAAGTATATTATTTACAATAATATTCTATCAAAGTTGGCTAATCTGTCTATTTATATTCAAAAACAAGCGAACATAATTTTCAACACAATTTACGAATTTTTCATCAAGATAACGTAAATTTTCTGATGTAAAAACTTTTTCACAGCATAAATATAGACTTGTTCCTAAACCGTGTTTTCAATATTTAAATATTTTTTAACTTAAGGGATTCGTATATATAATGAGACTATATTTCCAACTGTTCTATACAGTTACTTTTTTAACATATCTTCGTGCGAGATAATTTTGTTATTAAATTTTTTATGGACTGAATCTTGGTATAAAAGGAAATGAAATGAAGAGAAGATTATTGTAACTTAGCGGTTAAAATTTTTCCTTATATGCATTTAAGAACCGAAATAAATAATATTCATTAATTAAAGGTTTTATAAATATGTAGATTTGAATTTAAAAATATATTATTGTAATATTATTAAAGAAAAATACAAAAGCTTTCTAACCTTCAATATACTTTATAAAAATGAAATAAATATTACAGTATATTCAAATTCTTATCTTTCACTTTAACATGTATATGAATGAAGAATTGTTTACATGACAAAGCATGATGGATGTGTAGTTAAATATACCAATTTTTTGTTTCATTTGTTTTTTTTTTAAACATATTTAGATATGAAAATTTAAGGTCTATTTTTTGCCAAGCTTATTGTTTAGTTTTATAAAAAGTTTTATTATTTGCTTTATAGAATAAATACTAAAGAAAATACATATTTTAAATTGAAAAGATTTTATAAATTATTTCTGATTTTGACTTATACTTTAAAAGAAATAAAAACGTTCATTCTCAAGAACTATTTTAATTCTTTTTTTAAATATGTAATTATAGGAATGAAACTATATAATTGTTTTAAATAACTTTTAAATAGCTGGTAGTATAATTAGGCTTAGAATAAAAGCGAGAATGTCACTTATTTTAAGGAGGGACCCCACCCTGACAGCTCTAAAAATACCGATATTCAGGAATTTTTTACAGTGCTTAAAAACAATAGAATCATTTGGAGTTTTTAACTGTATTGTTGCATATGTTTTAGGTATTATTACAAATTTTTTGAAGTAAAAATATTAATATTTAGAACCGTAGAAGCCTTCGGCGTTAGACACCTTCAAAATAGGCACATCCATGGGTGGCAGTCGCCATCAGTCCCTAAAGAAGGTAAAACAAAATCATTTAGATTGGATGCGTTTAAGGTATTTGGTACTGTATTTGGTACGTATTGTACGGCCTCCACAATTATTCTTGTATTTTTGCAATGACTTTTAGACAGGATAAGGAATGGATTTATGCAAAAAAAAATCAATTTTTTGAAACCTTCAAAGTAGGGTCCCCCTATGAATTAAAATTTACAATTAGGTAATGAATTTCGCTTAAGACAGCTTGCTTTAAATTCTGAATTCAACTTGACTTCAAATCAGACTTCCACTCATTGGTTGTAAATTTTGTAAAATATAATTTTAAGAAAGGCATAAACCGATTAGAATTTAGAAGATTGAGAGATGGAAGAAATAAAGAAATACGCTATTAAATTTCTTTTGCTGTTATATAGTGGATACAAAATTTTAAAACTGTTTTAAATGACCTCTAAACGAGTGGTATTATGATTGGAATCAAAATATGAAGCAGGCTTTTACACATTTCAAATCAAAACTTACAATTAACTAATGAATATAAGTCAATTTGAATTATACTACCAGTGTGTTTTGAAAATTTTTCAAAAATTAATATTAGGTTTAAAATCTACGCGAGTGGTAGACGAATCAAAAAAAGGGTAACGTTAATAATTAAAAAAAAAATAAATAAAGTTAAATGCAATGCAAATATCTTAATTATACAAACAAGTACATAATTGTCAAAAAACTGACAAGTTATACCATTTTCTGTTTTATAACCAATAAAATCTGTAAAAGCGAAGGTTTCTTCAGCTTCGTTAGAATTTTAAATTGTAATTAAGAAAGAAAACCATTCGTAATATGCGTAGAACGAAGAACGAAGTTTAAAGAGTAGGTAAGAAAATAAAGGAAATCAGAAACGTTGCATCTCCGTTTTTACTGAGCAAGATTTAAATTGCTTCCGCAATCGTTTGGCTTGTCGGCCATTGCTACTATATCATAATATATTTCGAAATTTTGTTTATTGATTGTCGAGCTACAATGAATGATACGTAAATAATTATTTTTCAATTGTCGGGAAATTATAAAGCGTAAAAAGGGTTAAATTAGCGGTTTTGAAATTGTATTTTTAACAGTCTCATTTTAATCATTGAATTGTTTATGTCATATTAATTTATCTATTATTTAATATGAACTGGAAAGCAATTAATTTATATTTAACATAATTAAAACTGACAAAGCAGATGATATTATTATAAATATTATTGTAATATGAATATTCATACAATATGGAAATTTTATCATAGATAATTTATGAGTTTAGGTGCTGCAATTTATGATATTAACAAGTTTATACTTATGGAAAAGATAATATTTTCTAAATCGTAAATGATATTATAGCAGTTAATTATTTATATTATGAATGCAAATATTTTATACTTCAGGCATCTTAGAATATTTAATATAAAATGTTTCATTCTTATATTTTTCTTAAATTTTCTATATATACATTGTCAGTCAAATGTCAGCCATTTCATATAATGCACAATTTGATTAATAAAATGTTGGAAAGTCAATTTTCTGTTAATATTTATTTAAATAATTTCTAATGGTTAAGTATAACATTAAAATGTTTAAATTTATTCAAATAATTTCTAATGGTTAAGTATAACATAAAAATGTTTAAATTTATTCAAATTGAATTGATTTAAAAATTTAAATTTCATTATTAATTAGTTTGAATTTTATGAAACTTAAACTTCTTTTTTCTTCGACAATTATAGCGCGTGTTTTCGTCCAGCAAATAAGTTTTTTATTTTTAATTAAAATTATATACTAATATACTTACAATAGGGTACAAATTCTGTTTTTCAAGAAATTTGAAGAAAAATGCACATTAAAAATCAGCGAAAATAATTGATTTATAATCTTAGTATTTTTACAAAAACTGCCAATATTTCGAAGATTATAAATAGGGCTTACTAGAGGAGAAATTGCATGATTTTCAAGAATTTAGTTTTTTAAAATTAGATTTTATAAAAACCGAAAACAGTAACTGTTGTTTATATAATCTTACTATTTAAAAAAATATATANTATTATTTAAAAAATGTTTTTTATTTAATATAAAATATTCTATTTCAGTATTTGAATTTATCAATAACAGGAAAATAATTTTATGATATTTATACAGGCTTTTGTTTTAACAAAAACAGCAAAATTAACTGCATTATAATTATTAAATGAATTCATTAAATTGAATTTATTAAATTTTGATAGATTCAATCATTGGTATTATATACACATGAATTTTGTTTACATTTCACATGTATTATTACATAAATAAATAATGTTTTATTATTTAAAGGGTTGTCATCATTTATAATAGATTAATAATGAAATGATTCTTTTTATCTTTCTTCTTTGAATTGATAATTTTTTATTACAAATTTAATATAATTGATTCATTTATTTACTAAAAATGTTTATTTATTCAATGATATATTGGATTAGTTTATTAGGGTGCATATTTGTATAAATTAATAATTTATCCCTTTGTTTTGAAGTTATAGATTTTATTGATTTAATATCAAAAATGTATAGATTATATCAGAAGTTATTAATAGAAAAATCTACAAATATTTATATAAACTAAATTTAATAATATATAATAAGTACAAATTTATTATTCGATTCCGCATCTATTTAAATGACATTTATAAATTTTATACTAAAAGAAGAGATTTCATGTTCAGTCTTGTCATTTCCTAAATTACATATGAAATTCTCATTTCATTGGAACGAAGAAATTCTAGTTTCTTTTCAAGTTTTAAAGTTGCAATCGGTCCACAGATGCACGTGTAATATTTGAACATGTCACATCTTATACATATATGTATTTTAGTATCCGTTTTCGTATTTCTACGTACAAGTCTCTATTTACGTCTAGTCAAAAGCAAGACGTTTTCATTAACACGAAAGAAAATTCGAAAACTTATCTTCGATTGAAAGGGTTAAAGAAGCTACAAATAAAAAGATTTTCGTTTTTGGCAAGACATTTTATTATTGTGGCTTAAGCGCTTCAGTTAGAATCTTACGGATTAGTGTTATAAATACTTTTTCAATTGCTGTTTATTAGATACTGGCTCAAAGAAATTATTTTCTCACGAAATTTAATTATATTTCTCAAATAATTATTAATATATATTTAGAAAACTAAACATTTAGTTATTATTTATCTATATAATTGTATTTAGTTTTGTTTCTATTAAAATATAATTGAAATTATAAATTATGTAATAATATTTGGATTTTGAAACGGTAAATATCCATTAGAATAAGTTTTTAATATAAATCGGGGGCTGAATAAACAATATAAATGCAATTATAACATGAATCTTTTACAATTTCTGTAATATATCATTTTGTTTTGCTCAGGGTTATGGTTAATTTTTATTATCAATACAAAATTTTAAGCTATATATAAAAACCGTAAAAAAGACCCTAAATAATTTTCCCTGTTAAAGAGATCCTAATAGATCAATTTTTTTACCCAAAATAATCATAAATCTTGATTTTGAATAATCGTTTAATCGTTAGAGCCGTTTTTGAATTGCTTGTAATATATCTTTTCTTTTTTAACATTTTTAACATAGTCACTAAAAACTATTTAATAATTGTACTTTAAATAAAATGAGAATATGATTTATATAAAATGAATAATAGATTTGAATAGTTTCTTCAATATTATAAAAGATTCTTTTCTTCTGTTACCATTTAACTTAAGAATTTAAATATAATAAGCTTTAAGTTGCATAGAAACAAATTTTTTTTTAATAGAAATATTTATTTTAAATAATAATGGCTAAAAAGCTGGAAGGGTATATTTAAATTAATAACTGTTATTTATACATTTTTAATTAATACTTATAAATAATCTAGTATTAATTTTAATGATAAAATAAAGAACATAATTTCTATTATATACCACAAGCAGTTATAAGATTGCATTGAACAATAGAAAATTTTCATGCTTTTATTTAATATTATTAAGGGATTATTAATTATATACTTTATATAATTATATATAAAAGAAGCTCAAAAAATAATTATATAGTCTTGTCCTTGTTTAAACTACATTGAAGCTGAAATAAAGTTTAAAAATTTATGAATTATATCTATGGAAATGAATGAATTGAGCTTTTTTAACAAAAAGCTTCGAAAACACGACCACCTGTTGCTGATGTGTGTGCTTTTGTTTGAACTAACTTTCCTTCTGTTCTTTAGCTTTTGTGTTTTATAACATATATCTATCTGCTACCATTTTTTTTCGGAATCTATATACATATGAACAAGTTATTAATCAAATTTAATTTTCTTGTCTTCTGAAAAAAAAAAAAAAAAAAAACATCTCTATAATTTTATTTTTTTTTTTCATTCAAATTAAGTTGATATTGCTTATAGCATTTTCAAATATTTTGCTATAATTTATTTATATATTATAGTTGTATTTAAATGCTTATATTTTAAATAATTTTTACAATGAAATAAAAAAAAAAAAAACGAGTATTTATTCAAACTTTTTATTCTGTATATTTATTAAATTACAAACAAATTTCATATCTGTTACGTGTAAAATTATTTTTATATTTATTTAACGAGTAAAGTAAATATTAATTTAACTTTTATAATTAATTTCCACAAGAAAAATAATCATAAATTTTCTACGTAATTATAAATAGTTCAACTTTAATTTTATTACATAGTAAATGATAATATTAAATTTATAATTGCTAATTATTCAGAATAAATAATTGAGAATCTATAGGATTGAAGTTAATATGAACGACGACATACGATCCATAACTGAATTTCAATTATCATAAGATGATAGACACTTCGGTCAGCTTAAACAAAAGTTCAATTTGCATACGACTAATTGGAATCTAAGTTGAATTTGGTCAATTATATCTGTACTATATTTAGCAATGAACACTATCAATGCAAAAGTATTTTATTTATTGATATATAGCGATATTTCCAAGTTGGCGACGCTTTTTTAGGTCAAAATAATATTTGTAACTTCAAAGATAAATTTAAAATACAAAGTTATATCATTTATATGTCTGTATAGCTTTTATTATACTTATTATTATAGTTTATATATAAAGGAACAATTTGGAACCATACACAAAAGTTTTTTATATGTTTTATTATAACTAATTTATCAAAATTTCTATAACAATTTATATTTGTTTAGAAATATTGATTTTTTTAAATATTGTTTGATTATACTACAATGAAACAATATTAGTCTAAAATTGGAGCCATATTTGTTGAGAGAAAGGGTGGGTTTACATTTTCGGAGTTTTTTTAATTTTCGTATTTACACTAAATGAATTGATTTGTGTAACTCTGTTTTTAAACATTTTTTTTTTTGTATATAATTTAAGGTTTTACAATTCAATATCAGGATGACCGAGCTTGGTTCGAGTTATGTTTAAGTTTCATTTTCAGTACAAAATCTTAATTATGTAAAATAAACTTATAAGCAATTTAGTTTTTCCCAAAATTTATTTTCATACTTAATAACGAAAAGGATTTGAATTCTTCTGTGGTAAGAGTACTTTAAATGTTTCTGGCTTTTTAATTTTGAAATATAACAGATACAGGCTTGACAAAGAATGTTTTGTACTCATCGTAAAGTTAAGCAATATAATTTTTTTCGATATATTTATTGAATTATACAAGTATTGCTCTTTCTTTCAGCAAAAAGACTTTAAATGAGTTTTTCTGGAAATGAGATCCTAATAGATCAATTTTTTGACCCAAAATAACACTATAATCAATTATTTCATTATAGAATAAACTTAGTATAAAACTCTTTGATAATTGAAATATAAAATTGTTCATAAAAATATAATTTATTAGTAAATGTTTAGAGGCTTTGATTATAAATTAAAAAAATTAAATAAAAGTAGTAAACAATGGAAAATTTCGATAAACCTGATATTTTATTTATTTATGTAATAATTACTGTTATTTTAATAAATAATTTAAAAATAATTTTTGTATTTTTCAAAGCATTATAGAAAATTTATTTGTTTATGTAACGTAAAAAGCCCACAGGAAATATTAAAAATATATGTATAACAAATAAAATAGAATAATGTCAGAGCATTTCAGTTTAAGCAAAAATAAAATAATGTTCATTTTACGTGAATATAATGCAAGCACTTAAATACAATTTATTTCTTTGAATACATAATACAAAAGTTCACTTTGTAGAGAATAAAGTTCAAAATTAAATTTATTAATTATGTTTGAGAAAAATATGCACGTATTTTATTTTAGTTTAGTTTGAGTTTTTTTTTAGAAACAGAACAATGAAATATTCTTCTAGATTTTTATAACGTTATAAAGTTTTAATATTATACGGTCAACAAAATTTATTCAAGTCTGTGTGACAACAAATTTCGTTTATCTTAAATATGTTTACGTAAAAGTTTAGGAAATTCGTTTTAAGCAAAAATTTTTAATCTGATATATAAATAAATTTAACAAATACAGCAATTTCGTTATTTTAATGTTGGCAAAAGTGTGAATAGCATAAATAATTTCGTTAACGTATTTAATCATATTTATGTTGTCTTTGTTAGTTCGCACCTAAAATAAATTAAGACGGAATTACATCAATCTGTTTTCACTAAGGAAAAAGGAATCATGCTGAATTTTAATAAAGAATTTAAATAAAATATTCGATATTTACGTATTTTGAATAAAAGTGACAAAATTTAAACAAATTTTAATTATTTCTTAACGTGTTAATTCAATTTGACTGTATTACTTTACGTATTATTGTATACAAAATAATTTGATTTGAGAAAGTAATTTTGGAAAACAATAGACGACTTGTCTAATTTTCAAATGGAAATCTATTATATGTAGGGGGTTAATATTGTATATTTAGATATGCGTTGTACTATTAAACAAGACTGGAATTATATACAACTTGTGTAAATGCCTATTTCGTATAAAGGAAAGTTAAATGTAATTCTAACTTTTTTGTTTACTGTGAAGTTTATTTTGTTACAACAGATTTGGGCCGTAAGGTCGACGTAAAATTTATACTTTTGTTCAATCGAATTTCCTATGTTCTGACACATATTTCAAATTGTTCAACAATATAAATAAAGTAGAAACCGCCTATAACAACAGAGCTAAAATTTTATAAATGAAATACTTAAAATTAATACTTAAGGTTATGAATTCATATATTTTCATGTTTAATTAAAAACAAAACAAGAATTATTAAATACGAGTTCAGATATATATTCATATATACATTCTAAAATATTAAAACTTATTTTGTTATTTTTTTTAAATATTTAAAATATTATTTTAGTTTGCAATGTTTCTTTTAAAAGAAATGTAATAAAACCAATTGTATTTGTTATCTTTTTAAATTTTCATAACGTTACTTTTCATTATCACGATAAAAGTTATCCAAAACATTTTGTGCTTTCAAAGCTTAAGCTGCTTTAACGAAATCATCGGTAAAAATTCAGCAGTAGAGTTTTGGTGCTTTTCACACGATACTTACTACGAAGTAGAGTATAATTAAATATATAAAAAAACTAGATTTTTATTTAAGAATTAGATTATAATTAGTTAGACAGTACCCGAGTCAAAATTTAACGCCTAAATAGAGCCTCCTAAGGTAGGATTTCTGTTGGACCTCTGGGCTCA
>CM008234.1:8907256-8917383 GCA_002278615.1 Pogonus chalceus
ATTTAACAAAAACTGCAGTAAGAAAAAATATAATTCAATTTATTATAAATAGATAGATTGAGTTTTCTATTTTTATCGCGGGTAATTTTATTTTTAGATACTTGCAAAATATATTAAATAAAAATATATAATATAGAAAAACTATCTGTATTTTTTTTTAAAGAATTGTTTTTTTAATCAATGAAATAAGTAAATAATACAATAAAATGAAATTGATTTTTTTAAGTTGTATATAAAAAACAAAAATGCATTTATTTTGAATAATATTTGATGATATGTAATAATACTAACCAGAAAAGTAAAAAATAAAAAAGATTTATTAATGTGATACAAACAAATGTAAAATTGATATTCCGATTTATATAAATATTTAACTTTTATTTCTTACAAATGTATATAGTTATAGATTTAATATTATTGTTGAAATGAGATAATAATGACTATAATATAAAAATATGAGTCAATATACTCTTTTTTTTTAAAGAATTTTTTATTTATTAATACATTAAAATGTATTTGATTATAAAAGTAAATAATATATTTGTCCAATAACAGTTAAAAAGTAAAAATAAATGTTCTGAAAATAGTTAAGTTCAACAGAAAAACATTTCCTTGATTATTATAATTTTTTTTATTTAATATAAAACTCTGTTTATATTGTTACAAAAAATTAATTTTTCTAAAGCAAAACAATAAATAAATCATTTTAATAGCAATAATACAATATCAATAAATAAAAAAATATACATTAACTTTAAGAATCGTTATTATCAGTAATTTAGATCATTGATTTAGATTTATTTTATTTTTGTGTCATATTTTATAAATAAAGAAACATTAGGTATTTACTAAGACTATTATAAATAAGTACTTAACAAATTAAATTTTAATTTTTTATGATTAATTTTAGTATTTGCCTACTAAATTTTCATTCTACTATTAAAACGAGTCAGGAAGAGTAAAATAATACTATGTTTACTTAGTTTATATATGATGGCTGTTTACAATATGTTATTATAGGAGTTATACTATCAATTATTAATTTAATTAACTACTTTGTTACAGTTAATACTTAATTAGTGCGTATAAATTTTTTAAATGATCATTACAAAGCTTTTTTATTTTAGGAAAGCAGTCCTTCGGCAAATGATATAAAATTTAATATGATTATGGAAATTTACTTATGAGTATTTAACGGACATTTATATTTAACGGGCACCCTTTACTTCCGTTTTCTCGGTAAAATCATAACATTAAGCGATAATACAGCACTAAATCTAACTAAACAGATATTGTTTTAATTAAAGCTCAATTTTGATTGAAAATTGAATACGCTACGTATATGCAAAACATTTTTACGTTGACTTAAAAAATTATTAGATTCTCAGGAAAACTTGTAAATCAATATAATGACCTGTATTCATAAACATACAAATATGATTTACGGATAATAAAAAAGGGAATAATATTTTTATTCAACTTAAGACGCGCCTTGCAGCGTAATATACAATATTTCATTTGTATAAGAAATAATAATTTTGTTATTAAACTTTTCGCTAAATAAAAATGTTCTAAAGAAAGTACAATTGCAATTAAATTAATTTAAAATTCACTATTGGACATATTTTATAAATCCTTTAAACTTATTTCGTTGCGTTAAGCTAGATTCTAGTAATCCAGAGAAAATCTGAACGTTACAAAGACAGTTCATTTCAGGGAATTAAATTTAAAAAAGTTTGAGTTAACATTTAGAAAATAAAATACAGATTTATATTATACCAATTTAATTTTAAATTATTGCAATTTTCAAAAAACGTATTGTTTAATGACTTTTTTTTCAAAGAGACTGAAATAAAATGCATAATTAAAATGTTTATGCCTCAGATCAAAATTTTAATTAGTTTGATTTGTATAATTTATTACAAAGTTTACACGCTTGCCGAGATCTCGATGCTTGTCTTCGCACTGAAAATCAACATATTCTACAAAATGTATTTAATTTCGATTCCGGTTCTAACTATTTCGTTGTAAATATTTATTTGCTGTTTTTAACATAGGATTTTTTAATAAAAAAAGGGAAAAAATGGTAAAGTTACTTACGTTTTGCCTGGCATGTATGCAAAGCCGCAAACGCTAACATGATACTTAGCGTGACTAGGGCAATACGAACTTCTTCTGGTCGTCGCATTTTGTTTTTTTTTTTATTATTTAAACAATTGAAATACAAGTTAAGATATATCTAGTCAAAAGACACGTATCTAAGAAACGTTAAAAGATATTCAATAAATGACACTAGATTTTATAATAAAATAAAAGTTCCGCAACAAATGAAAAGTATGGATAATAATTGTTGCCGAAAGTTGATGTTAAAATTGTTGTCGTCGCTCTGTTGTTGAATGTTGCAAGCGAAATGAGCGCCGTGTTACGCGCGAGACGCTTTTACGGCGCAAGCTACAGCCACCACCACGGGAAACGACGGTGGTTGCAATACCACGTGTGCGTAGGATGTTTGGTAGAAGATATGAGCAACAGAATTTGAGATCTAGTTTTTGGTATATGGTTATTCTTATTCCTACAAACCTACGCATATCAGATTTTCTATTATTTATTTGCCTGGTGATATTAATGCACAGTTATAACTCATTCATACATTAATTCTATTATTTTCCTGTCATATATTAATAATTATTTTAAATTTTGTTTTTAATCGAAATAATATTGTTTTAATTTAGATAAATATGAGTTTCATATTAAAAAAACTATTATAAATTATATTCTGTTACTAATAGAGCTTTTAAACAACAATGAATTGATACACATACAATTTTAATAAAATAAAATAAATATAATAACATATTTTCGTTAAAAAAATGTTTTATAAAAGTAAAAAGTAAAAAAGTAAAGATGTCAACTTGAATAAACCAGTATATAAAATGTTTGGGAGAAAAATATATATTTTCAAATATACTTATCTTAAATGACACTATGACATCTTAGTATACTTATATGTTACATTTTTTATTAATACTAACGATATAAAATATACAGATATATTTAAATTCTGTCTTTTTTATTAATTAAAAAAATACAGGATACCAATAACTGAATTTGATTTTTAGTTATCACATTATAAATTTGCGTTTGTTGATTATGAATTTAAAATTTCGTAATTTTGTTTACAAATCATATTATCCTTTCTATATATCCAACTAAAATATGAATATTTTTGCAATGTATTTAAAATTTAAACTCAAAATTTATTTTAATATGCGTATCCCTCAATTTACGCGAAATATCGGGCAACGTAGATTTATTTTATGCAAATTTACAGATGTAGCTACTTGAAAAAAATAGTGGAAATAAAAAGTTTTTGGAATGCTGTATGAAAACCGTGTAAAAAGAGGGCTGTTGCTATTACCGTTTCGCGTTATAAGCATGGTGTTGTTTAAGAAGGCTGATTGTATATATTTGTAACTTTTAAAACGTCTAGGAAAATATATGTCACGTATAAAAATAGAGTTATAATTTACCGCGTAAAGCAAGTACGGCATAAATTAAGGACCGGCTGTATATAATATACCAGTTGCCATACAATAAACTAAATTCTATTACTTAAGTCTCGTATTTTTTTGATAACTAAAACAAAACAAAACAAAGAATAAAATAAAGGAATACATAATTAAATTATTTGTAGAGACATAATCGTCTTTCTGCATTCAAATTTACATAAATTTAAATTGGTGATTAATTTTATTTTCCTTAATCAAACGTGCCTAGTTTACCAAATGTTTTTTTGCTTGTATTACTCTTAGACATTCCGAATTTTAATGGAAATTAAACTACTACAATAAAAATAAATATATATNTGGGAGAAAAATATATATTTTCAAATATACTTATCTTAAATGACACTATGACATCTTAGTATACTTATATGTTACATTTTTTATTAATACTAACGATATAAAATATACAGATATATTTAAATTCTGTCTTTTTTATTAATTAAAAAAATACAGGATACCAATAACTGAATTTGATTTTTAGTTATCACATTATAAATTTGCGTTTGTTGATTATGAATTTAAAATTTCGTAATTTTGTTTACAAATCATATTATCCTTTCTATATATCCAACTAAAATATGAATATTTTTGCAATGTATTTAAAATTTAAACTCAAAATTTATTTTAATATGCGTATCCCTCAATTTACGCGAAATATCGGGCAACGTAGATTTATTTTATGCAAATTTACAGATGTAGCTACTTGAAAAAAATAGTGGAAATAAAAAGTTTTTGGAATGCTGTATGAAAACCGTGTAAAAAGAGGGCTGTTGCTATTACCGTTTCGCGTTATAAGCATGGTGTTGTTTAAGAAGGCTGATTGTATATATTTGTAACTTTTAAAACGTCTAGGAAAATATATGTCACGTATAAAAATAGAGTTATAATTTACCGCGTAAAGCAAGTACGGCATAAATTAAGGACCGGCTGTATATAATATACCAGTTGCCATACAATAAACTAAATTCTATTACTTAAGTCTCGTATTTTTTTGATAACTAAAACAAAACAAAACAAAGAATAAAATAAAGGAATACATAATTAAATTATTTGTAGAGACATAATCGTCTTTCTGCATTCAAATTTACATAAATTTAAATTGGTGATTAATTTTATTTTCCTTAATCAAACGTGCCTAGTTTACCAAATGTTTTTTTGCTTGTATTACTCTTAGACATTCCGAATTTTAATGGAAATTAAACTACTACAATAAAAATAAATATATATATCGTACTTCAAATATAATTTAAATGCACACAAAAAATATAATAAATGTATTTAAACAAAAAAACTTAGTAAAGAACATTAGTTTCATTAATAATTTAAATAAATATTTAATAAACAGTATTTAAATAAATTAAATCCCAAATAAATAAGAAGAAATAACATTTAAAGAGTAATCTTTTATGAAAGAGACTCAGTAATGAAATGTGTAATAAATAATGAGAAAAGGGTTAAAATAGAAATGTGAAATTTTTGTAATTTACTTATTTTCCGGGTAAAGTAATTTATCATTTTAAAATCGTATATTACAAAGAAAGAAAGAAAAATCGATTTTAAGTTCTAAAGAGGAACTCAATGAATTATTTGATTTTTTTAAGAAAAAATACACGAATCCATTAAATAAAATTTTTATGTTTTTATTTGATTATTTATAAATTGAATTTTTAGAACAATTTATTTCATTTTCTAGTACTTAATGCACTCTCATTTGTTTTAAATATCTAACCAACGATGCTCTATTTCCTGATTAACTTGAACCATTAATTTTATTAATTATATTAAAAGGTAAATCCCATTATAACTAAGAAAGAACAACTTGAACAATATTGAAATTTATTATTTTTGTAATATTTAACACATTTTAGTTGTTTACTGAATGTGAATTTAATTATTGCTTGTAATATCATAATATAATCGTATACTATGAAAACAGTATTCGATATACTTGCAGAACAACATGCAATAGTTTTATAATAACAAAGACAAAGTCTGGAGTAAATTATTTGACTGAAGGAGAAGTTAATCATGAATTATATTGTAGTAATTAGTTTATAACTAAAAAGATTATTCAAAATAAATTAAAATTATTTATTTTATGTTAAATTTTAACAAAAATCGTTAGTGGATATTTAAATATTTTTAAAAATAACTTTTTAAATAATAAAGTACCGACAACATTTCTCTTTTCATGTGGTGAATCAAAGAAAACCGCAAATTTTGCTTGTTTTTTTTTTAATAGATATTTACGCTTTGCTTTTGTTCTAAAGTAAATTTTACGTTAATATGTAATAATGAATTTACAGCAAGCTGTGAATTGTTTATTAATTATATAAAATAATGGCTTTCCATGATTTAAATTTAAAAATAGTTTTTAGATGCTTTTTGTAAATTATTTATAAATTTTGAATTTTAGATGGTAAATAAATAATAAAGAAATGATAGTTTTTACAAGTAATAAGCCAGAATTTAGTAAATTTTTAAGTTAATCATATATTTTTTATTTCATATTTTGATAGTGCAGAAATACTTTTATTAAAATTATTTTCATTCATAATACAAGTTATATTACAATAGGTGTTAAAAATTATTTATGTTTTAGTAGTTTAAAGTATTTTTTTAGCATTTTTTAATAAAAAATAATATTTAAAATAATTTCGACGTTTTATATTTTAAATGGTCCGAATAAATAAGTTTTTTGATTTCAATAAGATTTATTTAAAAAATATTTTGTGCTGAATTATTTTAAATATATATTTATACAATTTTTTAATAAAATATAAGTAAAACAACGAACTTTGTTTGTATAGCAACGACTTATATTTGTTAATAGTTTTAATAAATTACATTTGTCATTATCAAACTAAAAGTAACTTAAACTAATATTTTTTATTGCTTATATACATTTTTAAATTTGTTATCATAAAATGACAATGAATAAGGGGGTGTATATTAAAATCAAGCTATTCGTTGATAACGGAGGTTCCCGGATTAAAGCGGGCTTTGTAGATTTCCAAGGATTTCAGGAGAATTTTTTAATAAATAACTTTTTAAAACTGGAATAGTGAAATTTTATCTAATTGAAAATATGACTCTAAAATTCGCTAGCTATTAGTGATTTTGAATTTGGGCCACTAATAAATTAGTGAATTTTGCTCTTACTAGAAATTCAAAATTTACCTTCTTTTAGTTATTTAAAAAAGTGGACATTTACTAATTTATAATGGTAGCAATTAGTGAGTTTACATTAATTCAGTTTAAGACAGAAAAACTTGCAAAAATATATTCGTAAGAGAAAATCGATTAATTTAAAGATATACGACAATAGAAATAAAGAATATATAATAGATCGAAAGAAATTTAATATTATTAATTTAGTTGATTTTTTAAATATAAATAGCTTAAAAACAAATTGAATGATACGTAAAGATTCTTTTTAATATGAATAAGTGGAATAAATATAATAAATTTTATTGTAGTAATTCTGTTAGCCAGTAGCTTTATATAGATTTCCGTTATGTTTACTATTAGATTTAACTGTTGAGGGTATGGTATCGAAAATAAACAAAGACAAACAAAAAAGAATTTACGTAGAAAAACAAACCTACCACAATTTATATCCATGTATGAGAAAAATTCTATTTCCTTTAACTATTCACAAAGAAAAGTTTCAAAAGGTAATTTTATTTTTGTTTACAATATTTCTATATGTTACAATATTCGAAAAAATATAACTTTATAAAAGAATTAAATAAGAAGTGTGAACAAAGTTAGGTAGCCACTTTGCTTTTTATGTTTTCTTTTAGAATAAAATATAAAAAAAAGTGTTCATTATACACTTCATTAAACATTTCTCTTTAAAATTTTCAATTGTGAATTAAACATCAATGTTCATCTTTCTTAATTAAGACAAGTCAAACATTTCATTTTAATGAATTTTAAAGTGAATGTATCAATTTTCCTTGATAAGAAAATACAGATATTGTATATTTTTACTATTTAAAATAAGTCAAGTATATTCATATTTATTTTTTTGTATCCACATGTGAATAAGTGCAAACGTTCATGTAAAACATGATGAAAACAAATTGTTTTATTTTTCTTCCTACTTGCTCCACTTACAACTTTCAATCCTATAGAGAATAACTTTTTTTTTCTCGTTTGTAATAGTGGATTGGTTTTCTCGTTGGTATCGTGGGTATCGTCGGTATACTTGCATAAAAATAAGCTTTTTTCTGTTATTTTTAATAGAAATGAATAATTATTAAAATAGTTTATCGATTGGAAAACAAATGGCAGTGACCAGCGCAAGCTTGAAATAAAGGATTGTTCACAAATACCACGGACAGTAACTCTCATGTGTATGCACAAAGTGAATTACTCACGAATCAGTGATTATAAAACAAAGAACTTTATAAACAGCTGATTGTGAATCGATCAACATAAAATGTACAGGTAGAATTTATTACTATATCCTATAAATTTGTTTTCATGTTCCGCTTTATCTAAGATTCTGTTGATTTCCTTATTTCGGTAATTAATTTTATTGCACCATTAAGGATATTTCGGTAACTACACGACTAAAGCATTCATTAAATATTATAGCGTCTTATCAATAGTACTTAATTTGGACATTTACATCTTATATAAAACATATAAATTATATTTTCATCTTAAAATATACTCCAAAATAATTACTTATTACATAATTTATAGTTAAAAATGAATCTGTTGGTACTCATTCAAACATTTAATAAATTACTCGATTTTTATTAATTTTTAATTGTTGAAGGACTTAGTTCTTAAAGAAACAATATATTGTCTTTTAAATAGTTAATTCAATATTTTCAATCATTTTAATCAATGAATTATATATACTGAATAAAATACAAGCGAAAATTTTATAAACATTAAATACTGTTAATATTTTTGGTAACTAATAACATAGATTAATTATTAATTACAAGCAAATGAAAACAATTTTTCTACAAAATGTAATATTGTTTAAAGAAAGGAAGTTAGTTTTTGCAAAAAAAGGCAGACGCAATATTTTTTTATACAGAATAAATATTTGCGCTGTATTTCAGTTTCTTATATCAAAATTCTTAGGAAAAAATTCGGCAATATTTTATATTTATATAAATCAGATTATTTTATTATTTGAATCTACATAATCATAAGAAATTTGATTTATTTATGTATATGATATAATTATTATGTTCCACATCTAAAGGAAATAAGATATTTCAATTTATAGAAGTAAATATTCTTCACAGTCATCGTTAGTTATTCTGCAGTAATTTATTAATTCAAAATCTACATGAGTTTGCGTTTATGTTCTGTAATAGTCCATGAATTTAATATAATTTAAACAATCTCTAAAGTTTACTTATTAGAAGCTGAACCAGTTTCTCAAATAATTTAATTTATTAACGTTTTTTCATTAAATAATTGTTTAAATAATGTATATATTTACAACAACAAATCAAACAGATTTTAACATGTTACAAAAACAGTTGAATATATGATTCAGAAAACAAAATGTAACGTTGCTAAGTAACAACTTTCATCGTTAAATTATAATGCGTGAAAACAAACAGAAATTATTTATAATTACCTGAATAATTGCTTTAAATGTACTACATAAATAAAAACTAATATTCGATGCTCGGTAAATTTTATAGTTTGAAAGGGTGGTAATGTTTTTCAAACTTTATATATCTTGGTTCGTAGCATGAATCGCTTTGTAATATCCTTTTTATATTACGTTTCAATTTCAAATATAGTGATTACATGTCAGGTTGAAATTACGACTTTAAAATAGTCTGATACATTTTCCTGATATTTCCATGAATTAAAATGACATTCAGAATTGTAAATTATTAACATTAGAATTATTTTTATCAAACATCATATTTAAAATAGTTTCATTATATTGTAGTTATAAATAATTTAAATGATATTGATATATTTTTGTATTAAAAATAACATTGTAGTTAAAAAAAATTGAAAATATTGAGAATAAATATTTAGTATCAATTTGTTATTAAAAAGTTACTAAATCATACAATTTTTTCTCAAATAAAAAATTATTTTCTCAACTTTTTATAAAACGGAATAACAGAAATTTTTTGGAAATCGATAATATTTTGCTAGTTTTACTTGGAATGGAAAAAATAGAATGCTTTCGTTAATTCATGATTTGCAATAACATATTTATTTGAAATAAACTTATTTTTTAAATGTACCCGGAAAGATAAATAAATAATTAAAAGGTTTTGAATATAAAAAAAATTAGAAGTATTTTTTCTTAAATATGAATTTAACTACAATTTACTTTGAATCCAATATTTTTGAAGAAAGATTTTTATTAATTCCAGCTTTCTTAAAATTACAGTTTAGTATTTTTAATTTAAGGGTGCGCAGGATTATTGGCAATCAACTTTTAGGGCAGAAGTTGTTCATAAGAAAAGGGATAAGTTAAAATATTTAAAAAAATCAGAGTATTATAAAAATTCGCTAATCGTCTTTAATGAGTGATTACTATTCTTATTATTAAAT
>CM008234.1:8940354-8953816 GCA_002278615.1 Pogonus chalceus
ATTAGTTGTTAAATATTTATATATGTACATATATTTAAGAAAAATATGAACCATACCATTTGAAATTAATGAAATATCTTGCGTATCAGCAGAAAAAATATATACCTTAATTATTTTTTGTGATATATTTTGTTTACAATATGCAACTCAGTTTTATCTTATTATAAAAGCAACAATGCTAGAATGATATGTGAAGCTATTGAAAAAAATAAATATTTTGGTAGATATCGCATTCTTCAAAATATTGAGCAACTATAATTTTATAACCAGATTATATGTGTTATATTCCTAATTAAATGATGTATAATATACAATACATAGTTGTAGAGTATATAAATAAAATATTAAAATGAAATAAAAAAGGATAATAGAAAAAAAAAACGAATCACCCTGTATATATGCGCAATATATAACAAAATATACATTGAAAACATGGAACAGTGTATATATGGTAGACTAAATCGGTTTTAATTTGATCAAAGTTTGTTCGCGATGCGTAATGACACGTTATACTTTTAGTTTATAATTCGTGGTCACATCACACTAGCCTGAACAGTGATAAAATCATTTAGTAAATTGTTTATAATGTTCCGCTTCACACCACCAGCACGCCCGATTAATTAATATAAAATTGTATTCGCTTATAAATAAACACGTTTGCATAAATACATACGTATATAAATGTATTTATTACAATATTTATTTATTTCTAACAATATCTATTTACTCTACACTCAAGTGAAAGTAATACATATGTATATTTTATTTATTCTATTTTATTACTATAAAACAAGTTACATAGTTGTGTGATTAATAAAAGGTTAACTATGTTTAATATTACCTTATATACACTTCCATATTTATTAATCATTTGTCTATTGTTTTTATAAATATATAATAATCTCAAATCAAAATTGTTAACATGTTAACTAAATAAATAAAAAACTTGTAGATAATGTCCATGTTATCTATATAATAATAAATAATAATAGTAATGTAAACAAAATAAAAATATTATGAAAGAAAACAATTAAGAATACACAAGTTTAGCAAGCTGTGAAAACAAACGAAATAAATTGTACATCGTATTACACGCATGTCTTATAACCACGTGACTAAATTTTCGATGCACCATCATAACCAAACGCCTAAAACGTAAATTACAACCTCAAAAATGACCAGTTATACGAGGTGTTCCCTGCTTCTCGCGTCCTCAACTCACCCTGTAACTTATAATTATGTTAATCACTCGACAACGCATATGAATCGCGCCAGTGGCATGCTGTAGTATTTATTTCATGGGAGCAATTTTAATTCACATAAATTTTATATTAAATTGCTGCGAACTACCTAAAAACTGATATTAAAAATTATCGATGTTTTTTAATCTTTCATGCATGTTTTCTATTACTTTCGGAGAATATTATTATTTTAACTAGTATTTAAATCTTTTGAAAATAATTCTTACATACGCCATTGACAATTCGTAATAAAAAAAGTGTGAAAAATCTTGTAACTAATCCATTTACGAACTAACGTCAAATATGTAAATACAAATAATATATAACGCAGAAAATTAAACGTATTCAAATGTTTTCTACACTTTTTTTTGTTTCTTTCAAAGCACACTACAATTGCCTAAAGCATTGTATGTATTAATCGTTTTAAAAATGCACGAACATTTTGTTTTTTTCAGGAGCGCATTCTAAACATGTCGAACAGATAATTTTCGATTCTTAAACCATTATTTGAGTGTGTTGTCTTTTTGTGGTATTTACAAAATTTACATATTGTAAATTATATAGTACATTGGCGTGCAAAACGTAGCTATTAACTTGTTGCTTATACTATTCTATTGAGATTTCTAACCTATTGTATTAAATTACATATAAATTATATATAAATAAGCGATAATGAAAAGTAAATAATATGTTAGAGGGACGGATATTATTATATTATCCATTGTTTGTTTTCTTCTATAGAAAATTTGTTTAAATTAATTTTGTGACAATTGCCTACTGATTCTATTATTACTAACACTATTATTATATTAATTATTTGTTTACATTTTCATACATATTAATAAATTTTTGTTATAATGTGTAGGTATTTATTTATTCAAATTAAAAACAAATACCGAACATCCGCAGAGCCTACTTTTCTGATCATTTTAAACTATTTCTCTCGCAAATAAATTCTTTGTATATAATAATTAGATAACATAAATGTAACAAATTTTTTAAATAAATATTTACAAATATGATAATTATGTATATTAACAAGGTTTATGAACTTTACATTAGTTAATATGATTTAAAAATATAATCTAAGACTTATATATTCGTTTGTTTATATTTTTTATTTATTTACACTTCCAAAATTATTTTTTTTAAATGTTGCAGTAATTTTAAAATTCACTTTTGGTGCACGATTTTTGATAAATATCGATTTATAAGGAATCAAAGGTTATCTGCAATATTTCTGTGAGAATATTTGTTATCAATTTATAAACATTTTGTCATACTTTAACATGGTTTAGAATCGAAAACAATTGACATATTCTTAAAATTAAAACTAGGCTAATATACATACTTTTATTTTAGTGTGTAAATGGAAGGAATTGACAATTATCTGCCAGATTAATTTGTAATTAAATAAATTAACACTTTTCTTATATTTCAACACATTTTAGGCGTAAATAAATTTAAATACATGCGGTACATAATGTAGTAAAAATTTATTGAAATAAATAGTTGCTTTTGTTATATTGAAAACAATATTAAGGTAAAAATAATTCAGTTATTTTTGAGGTTAAAACATTTTAAATATACGTAATGCAATTTAACCGTGTAAATGGAGGGTTAAATATTGTAATTTAAATGATTTGTAATATTTCGATGTCAATTTTAAATATACAAATTTCTTNTTTAAATTATCTGTAATATTTCGATGTCAATTTTAAATATACAAACTTCTTCACACTTAACAATTGTTAATTATTGAAAATTGAAATATTATTTTTCTACAGTTGCTATACAAAGTAGGTATTTTGTGCTCTCTTTTGTCAACGCAAAATGCTAGTATGCCGCTCTAGAGCGACAAAGTAGAAAAAACGCTCGCTAACGTTACCTACACTTTTATTACCTTCACAAGTCAATCTGACATATGATTGCTCAGTCGGTACATTACATAACCTAACAAAATGTCCTGCTATGTAAAATTTATTATTTTTTGTTATGGTGGATAACTCATTGTGGCAACTGTAAAAAAAATTTTGTGTTTTGAACGCAAATGGACATTGTCGATTTTGAGAGAATGCCGCGCTCCTCGCGCGGCAACAACCACTCAATCGACAATGTCCCACTTTGCGCTCTTAATACACAAATAACTATTCTATTATCTTATACGCGCTGTTACTTAACCGTGTAAATATAAGGTTAGGTATTATAATGTAAATTACATGTTATTATTTGAATAAATATAATTTTGTTACATTTAAACACGGTAAGACCGAAAACAAATGAAATATTCTTAAAATGGCGACGATTTTAACATATGTAATACTATTTATGCGTGTAAATGGAAGGATACACATTATAATGATAATTATCTGGCAGATTGAAGACTTAAAACAATCGATTAAGAGTCTTTTAGAATTAAAACAATTTTGATATACATATTTTTAACATTCTCAGTAATATTCAACAGTGTAAACGGCAGATAACCTATTACAGTGGTTATAAAATAATAGAAAATTGTTAAAAACGCATTTAAAAATAACATTTGTATTAGGAAATTGTAGTAAATAAGGAAAAAATTCCTACATCCCTACATAACACTTGCAGTTCAGTTAAAACATCCAAGTGTTGGAAGAAGTGCGTCTGGTCGATCGGGTCTCGAGCCCATTGCGACCTTCAACTGCGGGGCCTTGGCTGGCTCTTGCCTCACTGCTCGACCACTACAGCGGACCAACACGAACACACCAATCACCGTTACCAAATGTACATGTTGTTGCTTTTACCACCGTAACCATTCAAAATTCATAATAGGGAATATGGATTTGTATTTAAAACCACCAAAAATATGTATACAACGTGTTGTAACCAAATTAAATTGTCATAACCTCAAATATAAGTTAAATTTTTTATTAACTATAAAAAATTATGATCAATCTAAATTAAATGCTTGTATTTCATTCGAATAATAGATTTTAGTACTCATATATTAAAATATTTCATATCTAATCTATTTTGATAATATATTTGATAGTAGAACCAATAAAGGTATGTCATTTTATCTATTTTACTACTCTTAAAAAATTAATTTAGTAAATATCATATAAATACTTTCAATAAAAACGAAAATAGATGCATATTTAAATTTTTAATATTGTATTACCAATCAAACATTGTTTAAATAAATATTTAGTTAATTTAATATGAAGTACTTTTATGAATATAGTATAAAATAATATATGAAACGACACTTGAAACTACTAATACCAACAGCAAATCGCAAATATGATCAAAGTTGACATTGGTTTTGGCGCGAAAGTGTTTCGGTAAACTGGTTAATTAATGAATATTTAATTAGTTCTGATTTTAGTTAACGTTATTATACAATTCACTAAATTCAATTTAAAAGTGAAATTTATGTTGACAAAATTATTATTTATATATCTAATGTAAATTAATAATTAAAAACACTTATACATTTAAATAAACATATGTTGTTATTTAAAAAAAAAAATTACGGGATAATTTAATCAGTCAAAATAAATATTTATCGAATTTAATACTAAATAGTTAAGAAGTTTGAGACAAGACAAACTCTCAGCAATAAAAATACACAACAATTCTTCAATACAAGTATTTAACTGGACGATTGGTCATATCTTTTCGTTTATATCTGACAGGCTAGTCTGAGTGTGCTATGCAAACACAAAGAAGTATTTCATGGGTCAACGTTTTTCTGAACTATTGGTCCTCTAACTTGAACAATATTGCACCAATATACCTAAATCTAATGCCTTCAATTTGAAACCATTTAAATGCAGGTTCTACCTAACCATTTAATTTACACATGAATTGGAAATTTAAACGATTACATTAAATATTTAACTTTTAAATAAATTGAGATAAATTTTATTTTTATTTGTTGTAAAAAAATGTATGTTTATATAAAAGAGTTTTGAAGAAACAACATCGAATATAACCAGTAAAACAGGTAAAGACAAGAAGTCTTGTTAATTAATCATGCGAGAAACATTATAATAAAACATAGAGGCGACACACGCAATGTAAAGTTGAGCGGTCTCGTTCCCGAGCATATGCGTGAGCGGTTGACGGTAAGCGATGCATCGATGGCCGGTTATGGAGTGCGCGCACAGCCGGCTTAATCTTTGGGATGTCATTAAATACGGTCCCTCATTATAGCAGGCCAAAACGCCCAGGGCTTTTTGCTCATCTCACACTATCAACACTCGCAATTACTATTGTTGTATTTGGATGGATCCGGGCATTCTAAATTACTCTAAATAGACGTCTGTCTACAGACTACTTTACACTTTATGTTACGGCGACCAAAATCACCGGTTTTAACTTGAATTTCTACTTCCCAAACAACTTTCTCAATCATCTAAAGGGCGGTTTATATTTAATTATTGCTTTGTTATTATTTATAACACTAATTAAAATCCAATAATTTATTTCCTTAACAATATTTAAGAATGAAATTTCTTTTATCCAGAAAATTATAATAGTATTTGCAAGGTTAAAGAAATTCAGTTTTAAAAGAACATGTAGGTAAGTATATGTAATATAGAAATATTTACTGGAATTCATATGAATATTTAAATAATTTCAATCTTATATATGTATTACAAAAGCATTAAAGTTCCATTATTTACGCATAAATTAAATAAATGCGTAAAATATTCAAACTATGGCTGAAACAAAGACAATACATGTATATACGTGTCCGTAATACTATGGATAAAATCTCACGGCTAAATGAAAATTAAAATAAATTAGCATTTATAATAAAGTATACTATGCAAATAATAATTAAAACATTTGAAAACCAAAGTAAACATTAAACAAAAAAAAAAGAAACAATAAACCCAAAGCCAACTGTCATAAAAACTAAGGTGATTGTAAATAACAGTTGAATGAAACTACAAATTTGAAAAACAAAGTGCAATAGTATATAATCAGGAAAGAAGGCGTTGGTCATCCCTAACCAGTGTTAAAGTTGAACCGAATATTCGATTCCGTGAACATAGCCCGCTAGTTTTAAATCTGACATGCTCGTCATCCAAGCAGGTAGAAAATTCTAATCACTATATTTACCGAGTGGCAAAGAATTTCAATGATGAAAAACTCAAACGGACTCTTATACACACACACACATACATACACACTGTATCATCATCATCACAACTTATGAAATTTAAATATTTGTTTTTGTAGAGTTCATTTCAATTCAGATTAAAATTAATTTTGTTTTGCAAAAGTTTTTCGTAAGTAACAAAACAAAATTGTTTTTCTTCACAGTGGTTTGTAAACTTTTAAAGACTTAAAATATAAATTATATTTTTGTACAGTTTCTCGTTTGTTTTTAACAAAACAAAAGCTAGTTGGATCATTACCGTGGCGCCTTCTAGATTACGAAAATTACAGGCTATAAGCTATCAGAAACTATATTTACTATATTGTAAAACAAATGAATATAAAATTTACAAAAAAAATATTTTTGTAAAAAAAATTGTTAGAAAAAAATTAATAATCAAAATATAAATGGAGTAAAAATTAACACCTTGAAAACTAGCGGTGACTACCAGAATCCCACATGTAACTAAAACATACAAAACAAAACCACTAAGCGGACAACAAAGAGTAAAATGTGCCGTCTTTTTCCAGCAGCATCCGAACTAAGTAGTCCCTCCGCACGTCTGAGGCTAACAATACAGTGCAACAAAGACAAACTGTGATGGAAACGAGTGAACAACAAGGAGAGAACGTCAACTTACACCTGTCTTTAATGCACAGGTCGAACGAACGGGCCAGCCACGGCAATCCAGCACTACCAACCTAACAGCTTATACATCAAATCATGTAACAAGTGTACAATGGTCCAATCAAGTACTCATCTCCCTGCATTCCACTGAGAACACTCTACACAAGCTATGGACCAAAGACCTAAGTCATTAGCAGACATTTCGTTAGCCGCCGATCAAGAAAATTCTACTTCTTTCAATAATACTTCATAAATAAATTATTTTCTTAACCAACATCTTGTTAATTATATAATTCTCTTAGACTTTCATATGAAAAAAATAATATAAACTATCTACTATTATTTAAATCTATATTTACAAATTTAGAATAGAACTATAAATGCGCTTTCATTTGTTTTAAATAAATATAACCCTTTGAATATTAAAATAAAAGCAAATTTTTTAACTATATTTGATTTTATAAATAAAATTAATATAAAAACTGTTTCAAACATTGATGTTCAGTTCGTTAGAACCCTTTAAATTTAAAATATAAAATTCTAGCTTTAACATTAATATTAAGAATTTTCAATTACTTTTATTTAAAATCGTAAGAAATCCTTTTAAATCCAAAAATTTCAATTTCACAATTAGTTTGAGATTGACAAAATTAAACAAATCTGCCCTCCAAAATCTAAAATTGATTTTAAATAAACTATGAGTGAATTTTATTCTATTAAATGCTGATAAGATCTTTCCAAAATAAAAATATTGTTAACGACTTTTAAAAATTTCTTGTATTTTGCCGGCGCTAAATAACAGAAATTTAGTGAAAAACTTACCGAAAACTGGACTATGATCCGGCCGTGAAGCATTTTTAGTAGTCGAATAACTGCCCCCAGTTTTTTCCTACAAATAAATAAACATAATGTATAGCTGCAAGCTAAACTAGAACGCATTAAACTTATTTGTTGTTACAAGCTATTAAAACCGATAAACACAGTGTTCTTACATTCTGAGAAAATTATTTGTGATAAAAAAAATGTTAACTAACAACAAGCAATTTAGCACTTTATTATAATGAAAATTGAAATGCTACTGGCAATATACACAATTACGGCATAAAATATGAAAAAAGTTCAGTGCACTGCGATCAGCAACTGCAGTCACAAAATAACATACAAATTTTGGATAAGCGTCAAAAAAATTATGCACCTGTATTATTATCTTGCCAAGTTTTTTTTAAATTTGCTAGTTAAGTTTTTTTTGTTTTAACTAATAAACAAATGATTTTGAATGTATTTACCTCGGATTCCGTAAGATCGATGAGGCTACTCTTCTCCTCGGTAAGATTCTCGGAGGATCTTTTCTCGTCCTCACCATCACCTTCATCTTTAAAGACCTTAACCTCGTCCGTGCTACCGAGATCATCACCTCCACTTCCCGAAGAAATGTGTGGCATTGTTACACTGCAATCTCACTTCACTCTACACTTCGTCATCACATGATCTTTGAAATAATCACTGAATAATTGTTTCGCATCGCGTCGGCATTCACATGTTTCGCGCATCACAATCCATCTTAAAACAATGTCGTAGGCATGTGTCCTAGTTGGTGTCACTCGAGCCCAAACGGGCTAGCACGCATTTCGAAACAAAAACACAAAATGTTGTTATATATTGATGGGCAACAAATGCAAAGCGAACCCAAGCAACAAGTATTGCACTTCTTATGTTCGGTTCAGTGTAGACTAGAAGCACTGTGAAATGAAATGTTTAGTTGGTGAACTGTCATCGTGAAGAGAATCACAAGCGAGCACTTGACTTTGTCCGGCGGTTTATTGTAGTGTAGTTCCAACCACGTGCGATATAAATCAAACACAAAATTGTCACATGTACACAAATGGAACAATAATCACAAATTCACTGGGATGATGTACGCGATGAGTTACAAAGCAGTAGCAGCACAAGCTGAAAAATTATTTGCGGCGGCGTACGATGTATCAACTAATTTAACAAGTATTGTTAACTAGTGTAGACAGGCGCAACAAGAAGTAGTATGCCGCCATGACATGTGTAACAACAACAATATAATGTGCGTACTACGAATGCTTCAACTCCACTGACTGAGCTGCCGCGCGGCCGGTGTCTCACAAACGCTGCGTGAATCTGTTGTCGGCGCGGTCGCGGCGGCTAGACCAATCACCGCTCGCTTTGATCCGCCGAGGCGGCACGCAGCAATGGCAGCCGACACGACTGCGCACGAACACACTCGAACTACCGCCCGCTAGTTGATGGCATGCCCGTGTCATACGGACTGGCGCTATGTCCTTGACGCCAGGCGCGCGCACACTTCCACACTGAGTCCTCCTTCGCTCTTCATAGTTGTTGCCCGACGCCGTCGCTCATCTTCTTGCTTTTGCTCTTCGTTAACTCTAAACTGACTCCGTATACTCTTGTGCTGTTGTGCTGTGATAACTTCTAACTATTCTATTATTTCTTATATACCTACTACCTACATTACATCATATTTCTTCACTGTGAAATCTCATACCAATCTAATTTACCATCGAATTTAAAATTATTGTTATTCAAATTCTTATTACTTCAAGCAACATATAAAAATATTCATTACATTTCTATTTCTAGCAAATTGCTTATCTTTCAAATTACTTTATTTTAAATAAATAAATTTAATACAGCAACAAAAGTAAAACAACATATACAACAAAATATTTTAGTTACTTTATTAGTTAATGTTATATTATTTATAAAATTATACAGTTGTAAGTTTAAAATTACAGAAATATGAATAGCTAAAAAATATTTTATTCTTGCAAATCAACTAATAAATAATATTTGTAATTAATTGTTAGTTGTTTAAATTTATATTAGAATATAAAAATAAACAAGCAATACTTTTGAATTCAATAGTTTAAATATTTTTTTATTCTATTTTATTTTGTTTTGTAGGTCTCAAACGCTTTTACTCACTGCAATACCTATTTATCTCATTAATAACATGTTTCAACAAGAACTTTATATAATAGGTACATAACGAACATACCGTGAAATATTTAATATTTTGTTTTATTTCTTATACACAATAAAAATATTTACATTATTGTGTTATTCTTGATAATAAATGAAACCGTAAAAAAGTAAAAGACAAATTTAAAATTTAAAATGATATATTATCCAGGTAAACATTAAACAACTTAAATTATACCTATTATAAAATAAAAATTCTTGTTAGACAAAAAAATCTTAACAAGGTGAGGTAGAACCTATATGGTAACCATAAAATCTTAAATAACCATTTACAACTTTAAATATTTAATGACAGGAAATTAAAACTTTAATAAATCTAAATATAATATAAACTTTCATTCAACAATACAACATAAATTATTTACATATTTTCTATTTTTTTATACAGTTTCAGTTTAAGAAAAAATATATAAATCATTCTATAGTAATTTGTTTTTTATTATTAATTTTGTATAAAAAAATATATGAACATGTTTTCGAAAGTCAATTGTTAAAATTCTTGCATTTGTTTTAATAAGCTAAATATCTTAGTTACCTGTGATTGTAGCATGTAGCATTTGTTTTAATATTACAATAAATACTTTTGAGGTTAAAAATGAATCATCAAGTAATTTTAGTTTTAAGTAATAATAAGAAAATGTTAATATCCAGATAATAATCTGTTTTGTGAAAAAATTTACAAATAATCCGTATTTTAAAAAGAAAGGAGCAAATTGATATAATCTTTGGTAATTGTGTTGTCATTTGTATAAGTGGCGTGGTAGAAAAGTTAATACGCTACCAATTTTGTATTTGGTATTTGGGTGCCAGACTAGGGTTGTTTATACACATTACTATGACTCTTGTATTTGTATGTCGTCATGTTCGTTGTCTTGGCCGTGGTCAGGTTTTAAAAGACATGCCAGGCAGCAAGTAACTAATCTGTATTTACGGTTCAACATGCCAAGACACTTTCTAGGAATGGACATTTCTCTTGAGTCAAGCCCACCCCCATTTACACGCTATTATATGTTTGCACTGGGGTGCTTCGATCATCCCTTTGGACAAATACGAAAATCTTCATGGTGTATTCACAGTGGTACTTAAAATTTTATTTTTAATCCTCTTAATAAATCTTTTATTTTCTTCTGTTCTTAGAAATATTTTGAATACAAAAATTATCCTAAATTGTTATTTCAAATAAGTATCGCCATAAATTTAAAAAATAAACAAAATTTACTAAGGTATTATTAATTTGAAGTAATATTAAAATAAAATTTAATGATTTTATGAGCAAAAATAAATTTGAATACAAGTTTTAAAAAAAATATTTGTAAGTTAGGTAAATAAGTTATGAAGTTAATGAAATTTTATAATAAAACAATATTCGGAAGAATTATTAATATATTAATTAATAAATTAAAAACCAGTAATGATTATCGGTTGATTTAGAAGTTAAAAGCTTCAATGATACGTGAAGTAATTAAAATATTGAATTAATTTTAAGAATAATAAAAAGAAAATCATCTATTATAGTTAACTTTGTGTTCATGGCGCGTTATTTTATCAGTAAATAGTTTCTACATAGCGCTAATAAAGAAAATTAGTTTTAGAGGTATAAAAATTATTTTTTTATACAGTCGCTACACAAAATAGGTATTTTTCGCTTTCTTTTGTCAGCGGCAAAGTAGAAAAAATGCTCGCTGACGTCACCTACACGTATATTACCTTCACAAGTCAATCTGACATATGGTTGCTCTGTCGGTCATTACATAACCTAACAAAATTTCCTGCTATGTAAAACTTATTTCTTTTGTTATGGTGGATAACTCATTGTGGCGACTGTAGAAAAAATCTTGTGTGTGTTTCGAGCGCAAATGGACATTGTCGATTTCGAGAGAATACCGCGCGGCAACAATCTCTCAATCGACAATGTCCCACTTTGCGCTCTTAATACACATATAACTATTTATTGCAAAATATTAAATTAAAACTTCTTCTTTATCAATAAAATTACGTAATACGCATTATTTTTATAACATTAGGGCTCTAAATTCATATTTATCTGGACCGCGTGTTAGATTTATCTTAAATAAAATTAAAAAAATATATTCGCTAGTACTGCTACAGAATAATACTTATTCTTTTTAAATTTATATAATGGTTATTTTCTATAAAACTATGCGAAATGGAGTTATTCTGTTACTTGTGATGGAAAAGCGACCTGTGGCGACATCTTATAGATGTAAAAAAATTTAAAAGATACACTTCTGTCAAACTTTATTATATATTTTGTTTAATTCTACTAAATTTATAGTAGTAGAGAAAGTATAGTCTACAACATGTTTAGAATGAGCTGAATATGCATCATTCCAAACTTGTTACAAAATATATGATTCCAAAAATGTTTTCAAATTATTTCGAAATAAGTTGGTTTTTGAAAAAAAATTGTGATATTTTAAATATGCATATAGTGCTATATATTTAAAAAAAAAACTTGTTGAGAACTGCAGTTCAAAATGGTCAAGGTTTAGTGTTATCTCTCTTCAGGTCCATCGTTTATGCCCACCCTCGATTACGGACTGCTGAGAGAAATATGGCCCTGTGGCTATCTAGTAAATGTTATTCTTGTGTTAAAATATGTTTATTTTATACATAACTTTTTTACATTTGTCAAAATTAGGTTTTACACATTTTTATAAAAAATATTTCATATTGTATTGTTTATAAATATTTTAATTAATTTCTGTTTGATAGTTTTTTTATTGTTTGTAATAAAATAATGACATGTAAATTATAAATGAATATCAAATAATTTTATGAATAAATTAACATAAAATAATGTGACAATCGTATAGCTAGAATTTCATAACAGATAAAAATAATTTCAACAATTTTTAACGCTTTTAAAAACAAAATAAAGTAAAAAAAAAATGTTGTCCGGTAGCCCATATGTAAATATTGAAACAGACATGGAGAATCCAGTTAACGTTCATCAAAAACGTTTCTATAAAAAGAAAAGGAAATATTAAATTTATATAGTTGAACAAAGATGAAAGGTATACCTGTACCCTGTACGAAAAAAAGAATCATCTTTGGAAACATTGCATCGGTATTCGGCTTGATCCGGCAATGTTCGGTTTGTCGAAGTTCTGTTCTCTGGTTTCGGGGCTCCAAGCTCCAAGAATCGAGTTATTTTCACAGGATCAAATGGTTAGCCGTAGGTAGACAGAGGTGAGATAATGAGATCGAGTGAAATGGCAAATTGATGTTGGTACTAGTTAAAAAAGGATGGAATAATGGAATTCCACCCGCTGTATCTTGTTAAGTCATCTCTCGACATGGACTTACGATCTATGCGGTCTTGTTCACACCATACAAATCTGGTACGCTAACTGCCAAAATATTTTATATCTTATGTTTTTTTTTTTTTTTT
>CM008234.1:8965054-8978224 GCA_002278615.1 Pogonus chalceus
TCAAATGTTTTACGATATAAAAAATATTTTATTAGTATTTATTATTTTTTAAATTACATTAAATATATCATTTGATTATACGTTAATATATTTAATATTTTATTTTTGAAATACAAACAATTTTTAAGAGTTATAAAAATAGAACACTTAATTATCAATCTCTTAATGTCCAAATATAACGCAACAACAACAAATAATCATACGATAATGAGCACCTATATTATGAAATATTTCAGAAAACAAATAATAACAAATATTTTTCGAAAAACTCGAAATGTAGAAATTCATATATAAATGTCCGCACAAGGACAGGAAGTGTTGGACAAATGTTTGCATTTTCACTTTTACTAGGAAATAATTACGGTTTACTTGGCCTGAGGAATAGGTGAAATTATTTATTATGTTTCATTACATCTGTAAATACACATTCACTCGTATAAACAATAACTATTGATGTTGAATTCTAGTTGTTTATTCCGTTCAAATATTACATCTGCTGGAATTCAATTATGACATGGATTACAGAGATTATTAACTATTTTATTATATACATTTATATTTAGAAAACACTTTTTCATAATACAAATAGATTTAATCTTTGATATTAAGTTTAAATTATATGTTTTTACATTGAATTTCTTTCAAACGATCTATCACTGGTCTTTCAATAATAAAAAGTATATAATTAAATATAATATATTCAAAAATTGTTGTTAAAAGTAGTATATTGCATAATTAGTTGTAAAAATATAACAAATTAATATATGCATTACAAATTTTATATTGTTATTAGGGTTAGCGAGCATCCAATACAAATTTAATGCACCTTAACAACTTTAAGCCCGTAAAAAATTAACTGATAGAATTTTAATTGCAGCCTTAATATTTAGTGAATATTTTTTGGAAGAAAAATATGTAATAATTAGTAAATTAACCTATTTATACTTATACAAAGTGTCCCAAAAGGGTCGGGGTATTTCCTAAGTTTGGAATTCTCTTGAACATTTCAATCGCAAAATTTAATAGTTGAAGATGCTCTGTTGATTTTAATTCTTGCACAAGTTGAATTTTGTAAGGTTTAAGATGCAAATCCTTCCTTAGTATTCTTTGTAAAGACGATTTTCGAAAGTGTAATTCTTGACCCTTTTGGGATATTCGATATTTAATTATTTTTCATGATAATTGTTATTTTATGCTGATAGTGAATATAAAATTTATCATTTCTGGAAACTTAGTTAATATTTAAGATGATTTTTAAACAAGTTATGTAATGTTATAATTCTCTGTTTTTTATTATAACAGCAAAAGTAATTTTTTCTCGTTACTGAGTATTAAAAAGGAAATTAAATAATTATATACAATTCCTGCTTTATATTTTAAATATGCATATGCATTATAAAATATCGTTACACTATAAATATATTTAAATAAATAATATATTACATAAGAATTCTTATAATAAACAGTTTGAATAAAATTAAAAGAATCTGCTGTAGATTATCGATGAAACATGATAAATAAAAATAAAACAAACCGAGTGTTATTTATTTTATTTTTGATAAACAGCTTGTTTAAAAATATAACAAATAACCAAAATTTTTATATCTTCTCAAATCATAATTTTAATACATCTTGAATTTTAAGTTTAATTTTTTTTTATCTTAATTGTGATAAAATATTTCTTAATCTAGTTTTTTTCTAAAATCTTTTGAAGCACTTATATCCCCCTAAAATTTCTAAATTTAAGGTCCTGAGCGTGCAATTATTTTCATAATATAGTTAGAAGCCCTTAATTTTCATTCCACTATTACATTATTCTATATAAACTCTCTGTGTATGATTTAATTTTCGAGAATTAAATTCTATTTTCTGCAGAAATATAAAATTTTAATTTGGAATTTAAGTAAAAAATAACACATTTTTTTATTTTAAATAATTTAATTCCTATAAAAAGCAGGCATGGAAAAAATTGTTTTGACATAATACATAAATTAGGTAGGGTATCTATTTATAAATTTTGACATATTTCTATTTTAAATGTGACGTAAAATGAAAACTTATGGAAGAAGATGAAGAGTGTTTTTACGATTCTCTGGACGAAGAACCGTCTGTACAGAAATCTGATTCAATAACAAAACAAATTGACAATGTATTTCAAAAGTCGTCAGAACCTTCGATAAATTCAAGTAAACTACAATTTCAAGATTGCCAAGAAATATGTAAAATAGAGAAAACAATTACAAAAATTCCATTATATATTGGAGAAACCAGTAAAGAAGATATCGAATTTTTAATTAAACAAAAACAAACAGCAACATCACTTTCAAGTAATAAAAAATCTGCATCATGTGTATCTATTGGAACAAACAATTCTTTAAAGCGACGAAATGCTACATCCAAACCAATGAGATCTTACTGGAACATTTATTGTCAAAAAAATAATATTAATTTGGAAAATGAATCTCATCCAACAAATAGATCTACATATGGTGGATCGACTGACAGAACCTTTAGTTCATTTATAAGTTCATGTGGCCTAAATGGACCTGTTTGGGATGCACCTAGGTCAGCAAAATAAAATTAATTATTTTTTCATTTCATATTTTGTATTCAATTCATTTTTATTATATACATAATAAGACATTAATAAACAAATTTCAATGTAAACAAAAAAAGTTTATTATTTCATTTGAAAAATATTTAATTTACAGTGTGTTCGAAAAATATATGCCACAAAAATATGCAAATAAATTAAATGATACACTTAATAATGAAGAGGTTTTATCCGTCCAAAGCTCATCTTGTATAACATCACAATGTTCCCCGTGTCCAGATATAGATAATTTAAAAAGTATTTCACAAATGGATTTACATTCAAACCAAATAAGATCAAAATTATCTCAAGTCAAATCAAGTATACCAAATATAGTTGATTCAAAAAGACTGTTAAGAAATAACTCGAAATCAAATGAATTAAGTATTAAATTATCGAAAAACAAATCAAATATTTCAAATACATCAAGTAAGCAATTAACATTAAAAAAATCCGGTCCAGATGAAGCAAAGGTAATATAATTATAAAAATAAGTTATTTATTATAAATTAATTGTAGTATATTTACCTTCATTTAGGTAAACTTATTACGAAAACAACAAGAATATGGTATTAAAGCAAGTAATAGAAATCGAGCGAAAATTGTGCATAATTTAAAAAAAAATAGCGACCCGTAGCTTTGCAGATATATAATAAATTTTTTAAGTACCTATACTCTACAAATAATTTCAAATTAATACAAAACTGTGGTAAATGTTTTTGATCGAAGTATGTTGTTAATCATTAAAATAGCTTTTATATAATTTTTATTTATAATATTTGGTTATAAAATACATATCAATAAAAATACTTTTTTCTTTTACTTAAACATTATATATTTTAAGTTATATTAGTTTAAACACTTACAACCCTAAAAAAAAAATCGAATTATTCATGAATACTTATACAAAGATAATAAAAAATACTTACTAATTTTCTAAAAACAGAAGCAGTTATATCTTGATTATTTATATAAACATATTTATTACAATTATAACAAATGAAAGGTTCATTTTCAATAGTTTTGGTAACAATTTCACTTTGTTGAATTTTGTTTTCTTTTTCCTGAACTTCATTCTCTTTATGAATCTCATTTACCTTAAATTTAAAAAAATATAAAAAATTTACTTATTTGTAATTCATATTAAATCTATCCTTTGATTTACTGAATACTTTATTATTTTTAATAATGCAATTAATTTATTTTAGATTTTACTAAATCGTTTTATATATTTTATATTTTTCAATGAACTGATATTTTTTTGTTTTAATTTATTTTACGTTTAAACAATTGACTAAATTATAAGAATTTTATTATAAATCGATCTCCCGTGAAAATCGGGGGATAAAATTTTTATTAGCAGAAAAATATATGTACTACAAAAGCTGTTCTTATAGCAGTCATTTCAATATATAACAAATATAGTTTGAAAAAGACTTCCAAATAATTAATAATATTTAGTTTAACGAATTAAAATTTACTTACATTTTTTACTGAACAATGTTTGCAATTATCCAAACAAATTTCATAACATTTTTTAGGACAAGTATGTCCGCATTGAAATTCTCTTATACACTTCTCTGTACACATTGATTTTGTTGGTTTTATTGGACATCTTACTTTAATACTGTGTCCACATTCTTCAATTACTTTTTTAACCTTTAAAAATATTATACTTAAGAAGGGAAATACAAGAAAAATATCTAAAAATTTAATTTTGAAACAGAACAGAAGTTACAGCCGCTTGTATTATTGAGCATCGGAGATTTTTTTTTAAATTTAAAACATTTTATTTCAACACTACATTTTTAAAATCGGCGAAGAATGGAAATCTCAATTTTTAGCTTTTAAACTTCTATGGAATTGTTTATAGAAATACGTTGTTTAGCAACAAATTGTACGAAAATAATGGCAAAATATGTATATTTTTCAGATAGAAATTGTTTTATTCAATTTTTTTTTTTTTTTCAAATTAAAAACAGGTAGATAATTTTATTAAAATTTACATATTTATTACAATGCATGTGGTTTGATCTGAAAAATCTTCGGACTGGAGAGGTTCATTATTTGCAGCTATACAAACATTGCCATTTTCCAGGCTATACGTAACTATTTTTACCTTCGTGTATGATGTTAATAAAACTTAAATATGTACAAAATCACGTGAGAAATTTCAGATATAATAGGATATTATTGTGCATTCAAATTATTCCTCAAAAAATGTGAAAAAAATTAGTCATTCACTTACATTTCCCCTTTAATATACAGTAGATTCACCATATAAAAAAATTAATTTGCGATTTATGTTCATTTACAACTAAACTAACGAGGTTTCATTCTTAAATGCACATAATTCATGTGTTTTACCTATTATAATATCATTAGAAAAATTCATATATATATAAAATACTATAAAAGTTTAATAAAGATTGAAAAATCGTAAGGATACTATTTATTATTTAATAAACTGAATAATTATTATATTTACCATAACACTGCAGTCACCACACTCTTGGTAACATTTTTTCTTACAAAAATGTTGACACGGCAATACTTTACGACAATTTTTTTTGCAAATAATTTTATCCACATCTGAATTGCATTGCGTTTTAAATAAATGATTGCAGACTCTTCTTTTTTTAATAATTTCTTCACAAGAACTACATTGTTCATTGCATAAATTTTTACATTGATGACTTTTTGTGCTACAATCTTTACTGAATTTTAAACAAGGTTCTTTACAAACGTACTGAAAATGTAATTTTGATATAAATAACTCTAATAGTAACGAAATATTTACTACTTACTTCCTCATGATCAGGGTCTTTATTGATATGGCATTTATTCTGACAAATATGACCACAGTCTAGTAACATATTACACGGAGACAAACAAAATGCGTCTTCAATTTCAGTACTACATTTTTTCTTTGAATTATGACCACATTTTAATGTTACTTCAACTTCTCTTTGACATTCATAATTTTCAAGATTCGTACTACATTGTATAGAATTTGAATGTCCACATGGTAATTTAACATTTATTTTTATAAGACAACTATAGTCATTTGAAGAACATTTATCTTCATAACTATGATTATTTGGACATTGCCTAAAATTCAAATTAATTCATTTATTTTATTTTAATCATTTTTATAGTACTTACTTTGTAACTATTTCGTTACAAAAATATTCTTCGTGTTCTCTATCATATGGATGGCATAAGAGACCACATACATGACCACATTTTAATTTTGTATTACAAGGTATATTACAACCACCATTTGGAACTTTTTTAAAATCTTCAGGATTGTGAATAAATGTTAAATTAGAATGAACCTGACAACTTAATAATAAATTGCGACCAATGGAGTTTTGGTTTTCTAACGCTTCTTTTATTTTATTCCAAACTGTATTATTTTGAATTAAATTATCCATGTTTCCAATTATATAAAAACCTATTCATATAAAATAAATATATTTAAATAGTATGTCGATAGATATAAGCAAAAATTATTGATATTAAAATAAGAAATTTTAAATTATAGTTCATTTTTAACAAAAACTTTAAATTACAATTTAATCAGAAAAGAAACATTAATATTCTTAATTGAGAGGGGACCTCATCCTGACAGCTCTAAAAATAGCGATATTCAGGAATTGTTTAAAGTTTTAAATAACAATCGAATCATTTGAAGTTTTATACTATATTGTTGCACGTATTTTAATTAGTATTACAAAAATTTTTGAAGCAAAAGTATTAATATTTGGTGCCGGGGAAGCCTTCAGCTCACCTCTAAAAAAAGGCACCTCCATAGGTGCCAGTCGCGATCAGTTCTTAAACAAGGTAGAATAAAGTTGTTTAGATTGAACTATATTTGATTGGCTATTGTGAAGCATAAGTTTTTTGAAAATTCAAAAAATTGCAAAAGTGGCAGCAGTTTATAAAAAAAATCAAGCGAAAAAAATGCTATAAATTTGTTTATATAAAATTAAAATATCAAAAAAATCCTACGATATAAAAAACATATTAACACATTGCCGATAACGATTATAGTGATTTCATTGAATGGTTCCCGAGGAAAAGTGGCACCCAGTTTGAAAAATGTGGTTTCGAGAAATACGCTTTTAAAGTTTACGTATTGCACGGCCTCCACAATTCTTCTTGTATCTTTACAATGACATCGAATATCAATAAAACATTTTAAAGGGTCATTCTAAACAGTATAGGGGATAGATTTAAGCAAAAAAAATTAATTTTTTTTGAAACCTTCAAAATGGGGTCCCATTTTAAGCATTAAAATATTGTCTTTCAAACCATTTATCTTTCGCTAAAACTTAATTCATAATAGCAGTTTTTAAAACGTTTTAAATGACCTTGACCAGCAGAGTTGGTATAAATTTTAGTTAAATTCATAATTTGAAGTGTGCTATCTAAGCTACATTTATACATTTAAAATGAGTGAGCCTAGTTTAAATTCTACTAACTACTAGAAACTATACCACCACTGCTATTCAAAGTCCTTCAAAACAATTTTATTGTTTCGAACCCTTCCTAATATAATTTAATAAAACTGATTTTCATTGTGCAAAAAAGTTTTGTCTTATACAAAATATTTTAGCCCAAATTTAGATTTTTTTATCCAAAATGTACACCGTACGAAAATGAATGCTTGTAAGTGTATATTAACTTTCAAATGTTTCATTTCAATAGAAAATTTATTTTATGATAATATTTTCTTTACAAACCTTCTTTAGCTCTAGATAAAGCCACACAAACTCTGTTTTCAGTTTTTAAAAACCCAATATTAGCGTCTGCATTACTTCGAACTAATGATAATAAAATTATTTTTGATTCTTCACCTTGAAAATTATCAACAACTGTAGTTCGTACTTGATCCAATTCAGGATATTTTAGTTTCTCCTTAAAAATTACTGTATTAAAACTTTGTTGATCTTATAATTTATTTGTTTGTATTGATATTTTATTAGATATAGAAGATACGTAATTATTTTATTTATAAATTAAAAAAATATATATATAGAATATTTAGTAATTTTAAATAGGATTACAGTAACAGTAAAGGTCAGTAATGAAACTCTTTATTGCATCCCTCTAAAATTCTAATTCACAATTTCACTTTTTAATATTTTGTTCTGAAGGACCCCGAAACAGCCAGAGGTAGTTTGGATTCAAGTTGAGCTCAAAATTTGAAACAAACTGTTTTAAGTCATATTCATTTTGATTTTGAATATTAAAGCCAATTGAACTACCAGCCGTTTAAAGGTCTTAAAAATAACTTTAAGAGTTTCATACTTTTGAGTTAAAAAATAAAATTGCTTTAAATGATAAATTACCTGTAAAAGGTAAAACATCTGGCCCTTGTAAGTAGTTAATATAGTAATATCTGATGGCTCATATTCCTGTTTTAATAAATATTTAGCCAATTCTATTAAATAAATTGCTTCATATTCATTTTTGTGACTACTATCATTATATATTTTATTTTCAAAATTTGAATGTGTTATAAAATATAAACTTCTAGTAACACCTAAAACAGGTGGATATTCTTCCACGGATGGAGCATTAGAAAGATTTGAATAAATTGCTGGTACTATTAAACTTGCAATTTCTGGTCTCATTCTGTGCTGGACATTCAACTGATGACAATGAATATTATTTTGAACCATTCTTTCAAACAATGATATTTCCAAGTTATATTTTTTTGCTAATTTATATTGAGCAGTACTTGGTCTCAATTGTTTATGATCACCTAAAATAATTATTTTAAACAATAAATAAAAAAATAATAAATAAATAATTTATTTACCAATTAATATTAAGTGCTGACAGCTTTTAGTTAAAGATACAATTATATGTGATTCTAATACTTCTGCTGCTTCTTCAACAATAACTGAAAAATATTTATATATTTTTATAAAATTTAAATAAAACTGAAATTTTACAATATTACCTATTGGACAGCGTAAATGTTCCAAAATATCTCTATTTCTTGCTGCTCCTGTTGTTGTCATTCCAATAACTTTCATTTTCCTCATAATATAAATATCATTTATTTGTGACAATTCTTTATAATTAGAATATTTTTTGCGTAGGTCTGTATCAATGTTTATAATTTCTTCGAATAATTCAAGCTTAAACAAATATAACGAATGGAAGTAATGGTACCAACGATCATCAGCATTTCGAATTACTGGATCTGGTGGTTCAGCATAATTATTTAAATCACATTTATGCAATCTTGCCTAAAATAAATTATTAAAATTAAATTAATAATAATTAATATTTAAATATTTTGCATATTTTGGAAATAAGTTATTAATCTTCAAGCAGTCGCGCGAAGCCTTTAAGAANACTATTTATTGACAAAAGTTGTACTTAATTCAAAAATAAAAACAAAATTATAAAGTCAAATTTTTTTACAGCAGTTTTATCTCTCCATTTTAAGTTTATTTATAAATAAACACATTATTTTTCAATAAAAAAAAATTGTGATATAAATATGACTTATACATAGAATAAAATAAAGAAATAAGTTTTTTGACGAGAGGCGCAAGTAGTCTATTCGACGTCTACGTTGCGTCTTAAAGAAAAACTATCTATGCGCTTCAGTACGCACCGTTAAAGGTAGAATCAAGATACATTGAATATTCTATTTATCTTAAGGTGGAATATAATTACTTGTGTACATACGGAATATGAGGTTACTAGATATGGAAAATACATGTGATGAAAAAGAACGATTTTATGACAAAAAAATTATTAAGATCACTTTGACCCCACGCTACCGTTTAAATGTTAAATAAATATGATTTTAAGAATTTTTTTGTTTTAAAATAAATGATAAATGACAACAGACGATATACTATTAAAAATGTAATGTGCTAATTAAAATATATCTTACAAATAATTTTTTTTGTTGTTGATCACACATCATAATTTGTTGTTGGTATTGTCTGTATAATTCATATTCGGTTTCAATTTTTAAATCTAATTTTCCCATTTCTGCACGAATGTTTTCTTTTTTCTTATTATAATCATCAATAGTTGTAATATAATTTGCATATTTATTTAATATAAACTCATTACAGATTGTATTTTCTAAAATTCTTTCATTATAAAGATCATTTAATTGTAAATATAATTCATCTTCATAATTTTCTTCCTGTAAAATAACAAATTTAACATTAATTATTTATACACTTAATTATTTAGTTTCGTTTTACCTCATGTGGTAAATTTTCAATAACATTTTCTGTAATATTTTTATCATCGTGTAACAACCATTCAATTATTTCAACATTAGATTTATTTTTACACCAGTTATTACAATCAAACTTATTTAAATACTTAAAATTTATAATTCCTCGGAAGGATAAAACATCGTCAATTAGTTGAGTCAATTCATTCATTTGTTCTAATTGACTGTAATATTCTTCCTCCTTTTGTCCTAACTTAAATATAGATTTTGTGATATAATCTTCAAAATAATAATTTTCGTCTCCTGAACTATAATCGCTATCATATCTAGAAAAATTACAATTAACACTGCAATTTCTATTTCGTCGACTGTTTCGTCGATTTATTAGCAGACTTTTTCTACGCCTTGTTTTAAGTTTTTGAAGCAATCTTTTAAATCTTTTTAAATTATACTTGTCCATTGCTTTATTTTTTGATTGTCCCCCGACCCTTAAAACATGCTGAGTAAAAGGTAAAATACCTTCTAAAAATTGGTCTAACGCATGATTTGTATAACAAACAACAAGTATTTGACCATCGTAATTTAACAATTGTTTATTTCTTAATAGAAACTCTACAATCCTTAAAGTAGTATAAGTTTTTCCAGTTCCTGGTGGTCCTTGTATAATACAAAATTCTTTCGTTAAAGCAGCTTGGAACGCATCAAACTGTGAATCATTTAATCGAACCTGATGAGCTTTTGGCCAAGTATCAGGTGATAAAATTTTAAGTTTATATTTTTCGTTTAAAAAATAAGCTACTGTTGTATTTTTTAAATATTTTGGGGGATTTATTTGGGGTGAAACATGTATTATGTAATTAACAAACGGAAAATTAGAAGAGTGCATTTCTTTCAAAGCTTGGAGTACTTGATAATAAGGTTCAAAGAAAACGCTACACTCAATCATTGTGTAAAATTGGTTATATGCAATATTTCCAACTCGAATGTCTACTACAATTTGACCTTTTTTCAGGTATTTAAGATCATTGTTTATTGTTACACCAACTATTAATGTATTAAAATTATCTGATGTAAAACAAACTAAAGAACCGTAAATAAATTGTTTATTATATTGCAAAGCTTTTTGTTTATCATTTTTATATTGAACTAAATGTCCAACTTGATCCTGAATAATTACCGGCTTTACAAAATGTACATTCTCATAAATACGAACATCAAATTGATTTGTTCGTTCAAACATATTTTTATTTAAATACGTATGAATACCATTTCGTAAAGATGCAGTGAAATCTTCTTTTAATAGACGAAACTGAATATCTAAATAATGTTCTACAGATTCATAAGCTCCATCATTAATAATTGGACGAATAAATGGTTCTTCTAATGCGGTAACTTCTTCTACAGTTGGATACACGCTAATAAAACGGAAATTATTCGGTGGCTCTTGTGTAACAGTTTCTTCAGTTTTTTCTTTATATTTTATAATTGTCTTATTAAAATCTTCAAATTTTTTTTTAATTTCACTTAAAATACAAATAGCATCGTTTTTTTCTATATCATTTATACTTATCAAACTTGCTTTAATTACTTTTGATAATAATTCACAAGCTGTGTTAGGCATTAAATCAAATATATTTTCAATAAATATTAAAATATTATTCCAAAATGTATTCGGGTTACTCCAAAACAATGGGTTTAATTTTTTTTCCAAAGTATTTTGGACAGAAATTGTTGATATATGTTTCAATAAAGTATTTAAAAATTTTCCATTTATTATATGTAAAATTACTTTATATTTATTTTTGTTCATATTTGTTTCACACATTTTTTGAAATATACTAAGTATTGTAACTATGTGATTAAATGACAAGCATCCCTTTAATATATCTTGAAAATCACTGCTATTATTTAATAAAGTAAGAATTATTATTTCTGATTCTTCTGATTCAAGTTTAAAAAATTTACTTAGATTTAATTTATCAGCCTGAACATTAGTACTACTTTCACCATATCTAATCTTTACAGGTTTTATTTTATTATCTACAATATATAATTTGTAATTAATAATTAGATTGAAGATATTATTATTATATGTATTTTTTATACAAAAAAATTTAAGATACTTTTCGATTTTTTAACTATTTCAAACATTCAGTTTTGTGCAAAAATATCAAATAATTCCTGAAAATTTAAATAGATTAAATAGCTAGCGCGTAAATAAAAATTTAATTTGCGGACAGATCTCGAGCTTCCGATACAAATACAAAACAAAATTCTAAAAATGTTTAAAAAACCGAAAATCCTCTCTAATACGATAAATTACAAATCTGTTAACAGAGTTAATTAAATTTATTGGTAACAAAATATTCAAAATTTCTTTAATATAAAAGAAATATTATACCAGGTGCATAGTATTTTTTGTTAAATAGGAAATTTAATAGTAAAATTTTGTTATACTCTAATAACAATGAAATAGATAAATAGATGCCGATGGTGTGTTTTCCATCAACCATGCTCAAAAAATATAAACAAATATACCTCTATTAAAGTCATCACTTGGCTGAAATATTTTTTTGTGAATTGATGAATATTTTTTTACAGTAGGTTGATCAGAATTTGAAGAAAAACCATCATTTTTATTTATATCTGAAGTACTTCTATTTCGCCAGTTATAACTTGTTTCTTTTGTATTTTTTTCAAAAAATTTTGCTGTCCTGAGTGGTATTTCATTTCTATCTCTACTGCGCCAATTTCTTTCTTGCGTAACTTGCCTTCTTGGAATTACTATTGTGTTATTTAAATTTATTTCTTTAAAAAGATCACTCAACAAATTTTCATCTGTAATACAATTGAAATATCTACGTGTATTTATTATGATACAGAAAATAAAACTGACTCATACAAGAATTTAAAAAACATACGAATATTAAATATAAATAGTCTAGTTAAAAAAGCATTTAACCGTGCATTTTGGATAGGCAGCATTTTTTTTTTTTTTAATCATATAAAAGACTTACTCATAAACTTATGCTTGAGTTTTCGGGGTAAAGGGCGATGCCTATTTGGCGCAATATTGAAAATAAGGATGCAATTATTTTTTAAGGATATTTTGGAAACTATAAGTGTTACAAATACTTTGTGACAAGCTTTTTTATAGATAATAATATTATCTACAATTTTCATTAGTAACTTTTCTTTGTAACAATTATAATAAAAAAGTTATAAGCAATAATTAATAAAAAAATTATGAAATATATGTACTTAAGGCCTAATATATTTTTTTTAAATTTACCTTGTAGAAAATATACATTAAAGAGCTTTTTTTTAAATTAATAATTTGATATACCAATATTTA
>CM008234.1:8978954-8992638 GCA_002278615.1 Pogonus chalceus
ATCTATTTTTGTTTATATCTTTTTTACTATAATTTTTACAATAAAAAATTGTACACGTAATTATAGATAATATTATTATCTACAAAAAAATATTTCACAAAATTTTTGTAACACTCATAGTTTCAAAGATATTCTAAAAAAATGATGGCACCCTTATTTTCAATATTACGCCAAGTAGGCATCGCCCCACGCCCCGAAAACTCAAACTTAAGCTTAGGAGTAAGTATAAAATATGATAAAAAAATAAAATTGCTGCCTACCCAAAATGCACGGATGACCCCTAATTTTTGCTTATTTTACTAAACTAAAACTAATTTTATCTTTCTATTATAAATTTCAAATTTCCATTGAAAAGTATTCTAATTTAAAAAAAACCAAACCAATATCATAATTAAATCTTTAAAATGTTTTTTTCTAAAATAATTGATTCCACTAACAAAGTTTTAAGCAAGCGCAATGCATGCAATGTTACATAATTTAACTTGTATGATGAATCATCATTGCAATTTTATATAAAATACTTCCCGTATAAAATAATTCCAAATTTGCAAACATGCAAAAATAATAATCTAGAATATTATTCTTACCTAAAATATCATCTTCTTCCTTCATTTTAGTATAAATTACTATATTTTATATTATTTTGTTTATATAAAAAGATTTAAAAGTATTATTATTTTAGAAACCATAAATTATTATTAAATTTATGCACTTACTGATTTAACTTCAAGCACAGACAAGTGGCTAAGCGGCTACTATAATTAACAAGTATAATCTTTGATATATAAAACACCTTCGCGACGCGAAGTTCGCGAAGTTCGCGTTATTCTTAAACTGAAATAGGGGAATCACATAACCATACTTTCGTATATACTTTGATTATGTTTTACTCATACGCAATATAAAACTTTTTCATATATCTTATCATATCAAATACTAATTACTGATTCCACAAAATAAAATGAATCATACATTATTTTTATGATAACTATAATCAATTTACAAAATTCATTATCATTTAGGAAGTTATAATACTAAAAAACTGAACAAATTCATTAGATTAAGTAGCACAAATGAAATATATTATTAAAAGTACTAAGAAATTGTTTTTAAATAGCATTAGCCTTTTAATAATTAAATTATCATTTGTTTGTCAATATATGCTATTATTTAATATAAATATAACTAAATATTTACTTTAGTTGTTTTCATGAATAGTTAGTCACTTTATAATTAAAATAACAAAACATGGCTGAAGTTAAAAAAGATATTAATAAAGAAGCAAACGTAGAGATGTCTTCAAGATATAACAAGAAATATGGTAATGTCAAAATTAAAATGTTAAATTCTATTAAACTGTAAACTAATACTTATATTTTAGAAACAAATTTAAATGATAAGAAAACGAATGTTTCAAAAAAGAAAAAATGTTTTCAAATGTACGATCAACATGGTATTCACATTGCTAGCGCGAAAGATATTTGCGATTGTTTATTTGCAAATTGTTCTGGTTGTTTTTTTGCATGTCCAAAATGCAATTCCACGAAATGCGCTACTACCTGTAGAGTTAACAGAAATTTTGTTTATGAACAAGCAAATTTTGATGGAATATCTTACACAATAAAAAATAATCTTACAAAATGAATATAAAAATATATATTTTTAGTTAATTAATTGTGTAGATGCAGCTTTATTATCATCTAATATGTATACACCGTTGCCAGTTTCAATTGTTTAAGTATATAACATTCAGTTCAGTTCGCTTATATAAAATAAAAGAAAAAAATTAAAATAAAAATGTATTTTTAAATTTCATTATATAGAAGTTTATGTGTGCTTTAATGTGAATCAAGTGCTATCATAAAGCTATAAAAAAATACTTTGGGACAAGTATGAAATGCAGGAAAGTGAAATAAAACTTATTTTATTTCTTTTACTACATCATTTAAATTATATTAAATTTCATAATTGTAATAATGTAGTCTATTTGTAAATGTAATAATCAAACAGTGACTTCTCAGCTGTTTCCGGTAGCCATTGTATATACCAGTTATGTTTGTGATGATTTGACAACAGTGTTAGTTTCATTTTGTCATTTTTGACATAAACCACTTGTGTGAACTTCAATAAATAATATGTATTTATATGCAGTAAAATAATAAATTTGAGTACCAATATTATTTTAACTTATTATTAATGTGTATTATACAAAAACAAGTAAGTATTTATGGATTAAATAAATGATAGCTTGTATTTACTTAATGTAATTTAGAAGTATTTTTCTTTATTTATTAATAATTGGTCATACATTTATTAATTATGATTATATTAATATGTTAATGTGTATTTTTTTTGAAAAAAAGTATTATTCATTCCTTGCAGTATGTCAAACGAAGATATAGATTATGATAAACAATTTCAAGCAGACTTAGAAAGAGCTCAAGCATTAAGTTTAGAAACTCTTGCTCTAGAAAAATTTCGTATGCAAAAACAATTGAAGCAGTTGTCTTTAACTTCTGTAGATTCCACAGATTCATATAAAACACCTACTGATAAAGGTATTATACATTGTACATTGTTTTTAAACTTTCCTTTAATTACTATATTAATTTGTAGATCGCGATGAACCTACTAGATCTGAAAGCTTTAAACTTAAATCTCGACCTAGACCTGGTACTTTAGGAACAGTTCAAGCAAATCCTATTATTGCACCGCCGCCTACAAATCAACGAAAAAATAGTAATGCTTCTAATAATAAAATAAATGATGGACCTGATCTTATTTCTTTTACAAGTCCTCCATCTCATAGTAAACTAATTGATTTTCAACATGAAGTACAAAAGTAAGTTTAATTTTTATTTAATAAATTTGCTTTTCGGGTTATTTGTTTCCAATTAAATGCATATAGTCGCCATATTTTATTTTAATATCACCTTTATCAAATATTTCACAATCATTCTACAAAAACTACTTTTCTATGTGTTAATATGTTAATTATTTTCCTATAAAGCTAATTAAATATTATTAATGAGTGAAAGAAAACAATTTACTTTTGACATCTTAATTTTATTTTTTTTTCTAAAATAATTATATTTTATAAGAAAATTTATTTGTTGTATTATTATTTAATTTTATATTGAAATAAAATTAAGTAACATTCCTTTAAAATTAGTTATTTAAATAAAATTTATAATAGTGCTATTTTAAAAACTGTTCAAAATCATTTAGTAATATTAGGAATATTATTCAAATATTTTAGTTTAAATTATATTAATATTACTGGCACCACATGTATTATATATAATTTAATATAAAAGCGTGCGTATCTGTAAAAACAATGTTTATTTAATGGAATTTAGTCACGTAAACCAGTCACAAATATTGCAAATATTTTTAAGTTTAATATATATTAATTGGAATGAAAAAATAATATTCAAATATTTAAGGAATCATTTGTTACTTGTCTTACTGGAAAGGGTGCTAAAAAATTTTAATTCTTATAAAATTCCATTGATTAAATGCTTTTAATATGAAATAATCCGGATGAGCGAGTTCCAACTGTATTTTAAATTAATTTTATAATTAGCCCGTAATAATTTATGTTTTCTTTCTTATAAATAATTATTTATTTCTAGAATAAATGAAATTACTGTTGTGGAAAAGCAAACTATTTCAACAACATTAAATCAAAATAATTTTACTGGTTATCCACAAATTGGATTTCATAGGCAATTATCTTTTGGTAGACCAATGTATAATCCAGCATTTCCTCAATATTCATTCCAAAATGGTTATGGAATTCCAAGCATTCCTTTACAGACTCCAGATCAAATGTTTCGAAATCAAGTTGTTACAGGAGTTAATAGGATTATGGGACCTCAAGTAAGTTTCTAACGAATAACAAAAAAAATGTACAGCACTATAAAAAATATTGAATTTAATAACGATTAAATAAGTATTAAAATTTAAAAAAAAAGTCTATTGTGTGTTTTTAATAAATAAAACGTCTATTTAGAAAAATATTATTTATTTTTCCGTTGTTTTAAATACATATGAAGTATTTTTTTTTAATATTCTCAACAAAATTAAGATAAAATTTTGTTTATTATGGTTATCAATTTGTAAAACAAATTAATATACTAAAATCTAATTTTCTATATAATATTAAAATATTGATATCTCTCTATTTTCTAGTATCATTGCTATATTTTTATGCTATGGTGTTTATTGAAATTACTGTAAAAATAAAGATTATATCAAATAATCGTACACTAAATATTTATATTTAATTTAAAAAAATAATGGTGTATTTTTGTTGTACATATACAAACTTTAATTGTATTTCTAACTTTAAAGCAAATTCTAATTCCTGGAATTATTATAAACACATTTTAGATATGCTGAAGTGTTTATATTTATAACTTTAATTAAATAAGTACATTTCTAATTTCATTCTTTTTTGATTATAGTTAATTTTTAAATGTTTGTATTTAAATATCATTAATTTATATTTTTTATAAATCTTATCATTTATAATGAATTTTTAGGAAGCACAAACACCACCACCTTTATCAATTAATACACCAAGTATATATCCTTCCTTAAGTTCAGTGCCTCAATTAACTGCCAATAATGCACCAAACTTGGATGTTTTAAAAATTTTAAATAAACAAGATAATAGTAATCTTATAGATTTGGCTAGTAGTAATTACGATAATACAAATAATTCAAAGGCAAGTGTTTTGGAAGCATTCGATCCATTGTGTACGCCAAAACCACAGATAATATCTCCTTTAATTGCAACAAGTTCTGATTGTACAGGTAATTTAATTATCATTTTATCTTATAGAGATATGTACTTATCATAATTGTAATTATTATATTATTTTAGCAATAGCTGATGATTCTATGTCAGTATGTTCGGGAAGCATGTACGAAGAATATGATCCTTTCGAATATTTACATTCTGGTTCCGGGGGTGCTAGTGTTTCAGCTGAACCTATTTATGCTACTATAACTCGTACTGACGGTAAAATTCCAATGTCTCCTCCACCATTACCACCTAGATTATCTCATTCGCAATCGACTTTAGAAAGAAAAAGAAATACGAGAGAAACATGGGTATGTAAATATATTATTTATTATAATGTGTTATTTTAATGAGTATTTTAATTTTCTCAGATAAATAGAAAAGCAAGGTTGTATGAAAATATAACTATAACAAGACGTAAGCCGTCGTTGGTTGATTGTGATTTAAAAGAATTTTATCGTATGGTCAGTAATGTAAGAAGTAAGTAGATAAAATAATTTATCATCGCATTTTATATAAAAAATTATTATTCAGTTTAGATATGTTTAAAAATATTTTTTATTATTTTTTAAAGATAAATTTAAGTATACTGATATAAGCACAAATTCTGGAATAGTTGTAAGCCCTATGATGGAACATCGTTATCCAGAAGATATTAGTATAAAATTAACAATATATCCATATTTAGACCATTTTGAATCAATGGAACTAGATTCACAAAAATTAACTTTTACTTGCAATAGTAAGTTTAAAATTATAAAATATATTTAATGAAATTTACTTATATTGTATATTTTATAGTTTCATCTAGTGTAGAACACGTAACATTACATGCAGTATGTGAATTAGATAAATTATCAACTGAGAAATATAGCTTAAAAGTATGGGGATTAACTGAATATTTAGCTCCAGAAACTTTATTATCCGATTATGAATATATTCATAATTGTATTAAATTAGAACAAGATGTGAAGTTATGCTTAATACCTGATCAAAAAGTTGATAGAACTCTTGCTAGAACTGTATGTATATGAAAAAACTATATATTATCTCTATTTATTTATAAATCAATATTATAGGCACAAGATGATAAAAGAGATTCATTTTTATCTCTTACCGATTTACTGCCAAATGAACCTGTTATACCAATATCGCACGACAATCTTATAATATTATTAGGTAAGAATATACCTTTCTTAACAAATTAATTTAGTCTTATTGCATTCTAAAATTTATTTATATTTTTTATAGAAACATTAGAAAAAGAAATTGATCGAGTTGAAAAGGCTGCAGCTGAAATTGAGGCATGTGGTCGGGCAAACTCTCCATCATTAAAACATTCTGGTGTTGTACAAGCCGTAAAAGCTGTTTGTACTCTTATGGGATCCTTAGAAACACCAGAAATTACCGAAGCTTTAAGTTTCTTTGTTTCTACTTGTGAAAGTTATCCTCCTCAACCTTCATTTCCGGTATTAAAATTAATATAAAATTATTTTTCACATTTTTTTATTCTTATTGTTGTTATTAGGTTCCTCATAGTAATTTTATAGACCCGATTTATGCGGAAATACAAAGACCTCGTTCACTAGTTGAAGCAGTGTCTGTCCAATGCAATCATATTCGAAGTGCTGTGCAAGCATTAATTGAAATGTATTGTCAAGCTTTTAGAGTTGATTTTAAAATGGGATCCGACAATAAATCTCCGCATTGTGAGTTAAATAAATATTAAAAATAATATTAATTATTTTATACAATATATTATTTCAGCTACTATGATGATATCTGAATTGGCAGATTGGGTAGCAATACGAATTTGTGCATTACATAGGTTACCATTACAATGGAAACATGATAGTTATGGAATCGAAGCACAAGTTTATCACGGAACAAGAAAAGTTGGTTTTGGATTTACAGTGCCTTCATTAGTTGTAACTACAGGAGTTAATCCACGAATATTGTTTAATAGCGAGTAAGTATTATTTTATATATGTAAATATGAAACAACATATTTATATTTATCATATGAATAATATAACATTTTTAATGTTCCAGTTTAATTTTGGAAGGAGTTAGCTTTTGTACATTGGGTAGAGAATCGAGACTTGTATTAATGCTACATGGATTTACAGTACAAAAAGCAGAAAACAACGAAAATTCAAATGAATCTCAAATTGTTAAAGAAGAATTAGGTTGGGCAGCTTTCCAATTTTTTAATTACGAAGGGTAAATATATAAATATATTTTTTTATTGATATACATATGAATTTATATAAAAAATTATACATTTTTTAGTGTAATGGCACAAGGTAGTATGTTATTATCACTTTGGCCACCAGCTGCAAATAGATGGATTGGACCAGCTCCATGTCCTGGAACTCATCCTTTAGCAGATCATCCAGTTTTGGGTGTTGAATTAATGGTTACTCATCCATGTGTAATGTTTCCTTCAGCACCTAGACCTATTTCACCTGAACTTAAGGGTGATTTCAATAGTCTTGATTCTAACACTCAACAACTTTTACTAGAAATTATTGACCAAGATACTTTGGCAAACCCACCGGGAGAAGTTAGAGAGGTAGTTGTTATTCTTTAAATGTATTTTTCGAAATTTATTAAGAATATTTTATTTTTGTAGGTTTTATGGGAAAAACGTCATTATTTGTATCATTTACCAGCAGCATTACCCAAGGTATTATTGGCAGCCCATAGTTGGGATTGGGCAAGTTTAGGAAATTTACATGCTATGTTACATAATTGGACACCTTTACCACCATTACAAGCTTTACAACTACTTTTACCATGGTAAATTTTAAAAGCTAATCTATTTTTGGTAATGTGGTATCAGTGAAATATTTTTTATATAAAAAACTATTGAATTGTTTTAGTTTTCCGGATATGGAAATTCGAAGACTAGCAGTAGATTGGATTAAAAAAATGAGCAGTGATGAAATTGTTGATTATCTTCCGCAGTTAGTCCAAGCATTAAAACNAAATGTTTTAATACAATTTTTTTAAATTAGAATACAACTTGGGATAGTACTTGTAGAGACGAAGCAAGTGTATGTGCTGCCAGATATCATAGACGATTACAACTTATGTTACGAGCTTTATTGGCTGTTAGCGGTGAAACTCTTAGAAATTGTCTAATGTCACAACAGTTACTTGTAAAGGTAAATAAATTTTTCACGTAAATAGCTGTATACTTTAAAAAATAATTGTAATATTTTATATTTTTAGAATCTATATGAAATAGCCGAAGATGTAAAGAAAGCAAAAGAATCGCTTAGATTAAAAGTAATGTGTAGTGGACTAGAATCTGTCCATCAAAATTTAATAGATTCATCAAATTGTCTACCATTATCGCCAAGTCTTCGAGTTGCTGGTGTTCAAGTGCGAACATGTTCCTATTTCCCATCAAATACTTTACCTCTTAAAATTAATTTTTTGGCTCCAGATGCTACTGTAGTACCTGCTATATTTAAGGTATTTAATTTTATTTAATAATGTTTTAATTGTAATTTAATTAATATTAAACTCGTTAGGTTGGTGATGATTTACAACAAGATATGCTCACTTTACAAATGGTTCGAATTATGGATAAATTATGGTTGCGAGAGGGATTAGACTTAAAAATGGTTACATTTGCTTGTGTTCCTACTGGACATAAAAGAGGTATTTTTTATTTTGTGTTATACATATGAATTTCTTAATAAACTATTTGTAAAATTAATTATAGGTATGATTGAAATGGTTACTAATGCAGAAACATTACGGAAAATACAAGTTGAATGGGGTTTAACTGGTTCATTTAAGGATAAACCTATTGCTGAATGGTTAGCAAAACATAATCCATCTGAACTAGAATATGAAAGGGCCAGGGAAAATTTTACAGGTATTTTTAATTTTAATATATTTTATTCAAAACTGTTTTTACAAAAATATACTAATAAGATATTTATTTTTAGCTTCATGTGCTGGATACAGTGTAGTTACCTATATATTGGGTATTTGTGATAGACACAATGATAATATTATGCTCAAAACATCAGGTCATGTATTTCATATAGATTTTGGAAAGTTCTTAGGAGATGCTCAAATGTTTGGAAACTTTAAACGGTAATTAAAATATTTACATTGTTTTAAATATTTATTAAATAAAATTTAAAAAAAATATTTTTAGTGATCGCACACCTTTTGTATTAACTTCTGATATGGCTTTTGTAATAAACGGAGGAGACCGTCCTTCAGCACGTTTTCATAAATTTGTAGATCTTTGTTGTCAGGCTTTTAATATTGTAAGAGCAAATGGCAATCTCATATTAAATTTATTTACCTTTGTAAGTATGCATTTAAATAATTTAGTTCATTTTTTAATTTAATAAATTTTTATTTCAATAGATGGCTTCTTCTGGAATACCAGGAGTTACAACAGAAGCTGTCAGTTATGTGCGAAACGCACTTTTACCTGATAAATCAAATCCAGAAGCATCTGCAATGTTTGCGAGACTAATACAAAGTTCCTTAAAATCTTGGTTTACTCAATTTAACTTCTTTTTGCACAACTTAGCTCAACTTAGATTTACTGGCGATCATGGTGATGGTGAATTGTTATCATTTGTACCCAAAACTTACAAGTGAGTATTATTATATATTTTGTTAGATACTATATTAAATTATAATAATTTTGTATTTTTATAGTAAAACACAAGAAGGTCGGTTGCTCAGAGTAACTGTATGTGGTTATGAGAAACGATATGATCCTGATAAATACTACGTTTACATTTTGGAAGTAGAACGGGAAAGTCAACCGCATCCAGTCAATATCTTTCGCACATATAAAGAATTTTGTGAATTGCATCAAAAACTTTGTTTACATTTTGCACTTGCTAAGATTCACAGGTATGTACACGTTTGTTTTTTATATATTTTTTAATTTTTTAATAGAATCAATTTTTTATTCAAAATAATAACAATAATAATTTAAAATTTAAAATAACATATAGTCTGTGCCACGAAATAATGTAATTGTATAATCATTGTACGTTTACATGGTACCGCCCCACGATCTGAAACGTTTCATATCGAAAAAGCAGTTGTTGCTATATACACGAACGATTTGTAAAGAAATAATCAATATAAAGAAAAACTTTATACAGTGCAAACATAATTTTAAAATATCTGCTTAATATGCAATTACATTGTTTCGTGTCGACTATAGTACATATCTTTATAAACTATTTTTAATTAGTAACTTAGGATTTAGATTAAGGAATTTAATTATACTTAGTGATAAAATAGTTAACAGATATTTTTTAAGATAATATCAGCGTCGAAATATTTATTTCTTCGGACTAACTCGGTAGCACAGATCATGTAGTCGGTCGGTAATAACATTTTAAAGTATCTTTACTCTGTATTATAAATTATATTTTACAATTATGTTTTATTATAAACCATTAAATTAATGTTTCTTTTTTTTATGAAGACTTCCTTTAAATGTTCATACATAACATCTTTGTTGCAATATGCGAATCAAAATATCTATTTATTTTAGCGCCCACAGGTATTAAATTTTGACCCTTTTTGTCGTTCCAAGTTGTGGAATTTGATCTATTTATTTTGGCGCCAGTAGATAGTAGAATTTGACCTTTTTATTTTAGTGCTCGCAGGTAGTAAATTTTGACCCTTTTTGTCGCACCAAGTAATGGAATTTGATCTATTATTTATTTTAGCACTAGCAGGTGATAGAAAAAACCTATTCTTTTTTGTAGAATATTATTTTTATTTTTATCTTAAAACATAACAATATACATATAACAGTTACGAGTTTAAAAATATATATAATTAATGAAAAGTACTATAAAACAATGAATATCTTTTTATCTTTAAAATATATGTTCATTTATTTATTTTTGAAATCGTCAATTAAGCACTAGTTTGACTACTTATAGATAAATCATCTTGATCTTCTAGAAATTTTCTAGGAATTGGGGGTGGTGGTGAACTTGGTGGTTCTTGTGATTGTGAACCGAAAAATATACTTGCTGCTTGACTCGAATATGTTGTATCAGAAATAAGTGTACTTGTATTTTTATTGTTCATAAAATGCATTTCTTCATATTTATCGGCTTCGTAAATATTCATTTGTGCTTTTGGTTTTTCATCAACAATTTTAATCTTCCAATCGTCTTCAGCTTCATCTGGCATTACGACATTATGTTTTGCTAACGGATTTCTCATTTGAAAAGAAGTTTGAAATGGTTCTACTTCAGTTTCCCCAGTTTCAATTTCTTCTTGTTTTTTAATCTGTTTAGTAGCTTTATTTTTAACAAATGTTACTTTTGTTTCTACAGTTTCATTTTCATTTGTTATTTGTTGAATTTCTTTGTGTTCTTGTACAGTTTCGTTTTTAATTGTAATATTTTCGTACGTTATATTTGTAGCATTTGTTTCAACTTTACTGTTATTTATTATTTCTTTATTCGTTACTTTTTTGTCTTTTGTTTGTATTTTTACTTGTTTTTTATTTAATAATTCTTTAATTTTCGTTTCTCTTGCTTTTTTTTCATTATAAAATTTCACATTTTCGGTTTCTGATAAGGTATTAGAAGATACATTTTCATTTGTTGATATTTTGTTAAAAGTTGTTAATGGGTTTTCATATTTAATTGGTTTATTTTCATTTGTTTGTTGCTTGGGATCTATAGGAATTGAAAATTCTGTAAAAAAGTTAAAATAAATAGTTTTGTTTTTACATTTAATAAAATAGAACTATTGACACTATTCCTTATCTTGAATTAAAATTTTAATTTCTTAATAAATATTTCGTAAATGAACAAGGAATTTTATATAAGATAATAAAATTATTATGATATCGATGAATAACACTATATCTAAATATATTTTTTTAAGTTACCTGAAGTAGTTTTGTATGATTGAAAATCTTCTAAATTACTGTTAATTTTAAAGCCAATTCCTTGTACAGTATCTTCAGATTTTTTAGTTTTCGATGTACTATCAAGTTTAAGTTGAGCTCGAAACCATTTTAACTTTAATCCAAGAAATACAACACAAAATAAACAAAGTATTGAACCTGTATTGATTTGCCATACTGAAACTAATGCTAAAAATAATATATTTTTATTATTATTCTTGTTAATTTAGGTGATATGTGTAGCAATAACTAAAAATGGATTTAATTCAATTAAAAAATAAATTGTCATCCGAAAACATCTGCATAAATTGTACGTCGACATTTTTTAAATTTAATAATTATTAACATAAGTTCTAAACTATAAATTTTAGTAACGAATAAAGTACTTACAGTCTTGGCTTTTATAATGAAATTGTTCAGCAACCATATTTTATTATTTTATAATAAATAACAATATATTTTCAATTAAAAATATTATTTTACCATGGTGCTAGTTTGTAATTTATGAAACAATGCTATTGATAATCTATTATCATTTTTATCAGTTATGTTACAAAACTTTGATATCATATCAGTGTTTTATATTTAATTAATCTTGATACCTAAATTATCTTAATAATTTTTAAGATTTGATATTGTAGTTTTTTTATGCTTAGTATTAAAATATATATTATATTTAAATTATTTTATTTTAATAATATTTTTAAAGCAATTGTTAATAACTGATAATATAAATCTATTTTTATTTTGTTTAATGTTAAATACTTACTTATTAATTTTACTTAAATTATGCATAAATTATTATTATTTATTTCTTTATAGTTTACCTACTGGTATTCACATGGGCCGATCAAATATTAAACAAGTTGCAGAAAAACGACTCCACGACATAAGATTATTTATAAGTTCCTTATTTGTAACTGCAGATGAAATTTCTCATTCCGATCTTGTTTACACCTTTTTCCATCCATTATTAAGAGATCAACAAAATATGGAATTATTTAACAGAAAGTCGAAAGGTATGCACGAAAAAATAAATATATTTAAACAAACAAGTTTCAACATTTGTTGTTTTATTTTTTTACAGTGAGAGGAAGTAGAAAAGAAGCCAATCGTGTCTTAGGGGAATTAAAATTAACATTACATTATCAGCGTGAAGCTTTAAGTGTAATGGTTCATCATGCTCGGAGTTTACCATTAATGTCCAATGCGCAAGAACCTTCAACGTATGTCAAAGTTTATTTACTGCCGGATTCTACAAAATCAACCAAACGTAAAACCAAAGTTGTTAAAAGAAATTGCCATCCATCATTCATGGAAATGGTATGTAATTATTTTATTTAAAACTGGAAGGTAAAGTAGTCTCAATTAATAGAAAAATAAAAATGTTTTTTAATTATTTACAGTTGGAATATCGTTTATCCATAGAAGTAATAAAATCTCGTATATTGCAAGCAACAGTTTGGAATCATGATCCCCTCCAAGAAAATGAATTCATGGGCGGAGTTACTATAGATTTATCTAACATGGATTTGTCACAGGAACAAACCGCTTGGTTTTCACTTTCTAATGTTTTATCTAGATAGCATTACGTTTCCATAACTGACTGGAAATAATAATAATAGATCAGATTTTGTTTATACCGGTACATGATAATATGTGAAAACAATATTGGTAAGTCATTTCATAATCTTAATTGGTTGTATGTATTTTATATATAATTCTTTTTAAATTTAAAGGTGCTATGTTACTAAATTTTGAGGTTTTAGCGTTTGTGTAAATCATGGTTATAGAGAAGTATATAAATTATGTAATATATGTTAAGACAAACATAATATATTCTTTTATACATAATGCAATTAAATTTATTTTTTAAACTTTTAAAAATATTTAAATTATATATAATTTTTTAATCCATTAATTAATTAATTTTATTATTT
>CM008234.1:9015565-9031342 GCA_002278615.1 Pogonus chalceus
TATACTTAATTCTTCATAAAATTAAATACTAATAGGCAAATTTATCTGTAATAAATTAATATTTGCTTAGTTTTGTCTTCCACTCGCTCAAACTTTATTCTTAGCATCGTTTTCTTAAACACTGATAGAATGGATTTAAGTTGAGTTAAATAAGATTACAGATTGCTTTAAATACTACCAGCAATTTTAGTTTTTACCCTTGTTTAATAATTTTTTTGGATATATTTTTCATTTTACTAACTCCCTTAATTGCAGCAGTGATTGCAAAATTTATTTATTAAAAAGTATGTGTTAGTTATAATTATATATTATATAATAATTGAAAATTTTGCCTCCCGCATAGGCTTGTCGATATTACATGAATTTATAGCTTAATTGTCCTCTTAACTATTTTTAAACGTTCAATACATATAAATATATAATTAGCTGTTATCTATTATATTTCCACTTATACATATAAATGTGTTATAAACGTAACAGACTCTTAATTATTGGCATTTATTAATGAGTACAATTATTGACATGTCAGATATCATAAGTGAAATGGTCCAATCATACTTTCCAATACCTTTCACAAGTTCGTATATTTGTTGTATGTTGAAACAAGTATTACTTGTTACGATATGATACTTGATATAAACGAATTCAAAGGAAAGGTATATAATTTATTGCGGATTATCAGTAATACGTGTGTGGATAACACTTGAAAATGGATGTATTCACTGTTTACTAGACATGTGCGTTACTATACAGTTATGTATAGTTTTCAATCGTTCGAAGAATATGTTAAGTATTTTACTCAAGCACGTGCATTTCAAAACAATTGTAAATACCTGAAGGTACTTGTTTTATGAATGTCCTTTGAAGGTCGATGTAACAATCAACTAATATATATTTGCTGATTATTGTAAGGTTAGGTTAACTACAAGTTTTTTTAATTTAATTATCAGTTGAACTAATTTCATATTATGTTCTAGACTTTTGTTATGACCTGAAATGAATTTATTTGAATGTTTTGTCATCATTTTATTTATATTTATAACTATTTAACGATAGTTTTATGTTTTGTCTAATAAATATGTATTGACATACTTAATTATGTTGTATAATATCTTGCATTATTTACATTTTTATTATTTCTATTTAGAAAAAATGTTTTGTTTCATGAGAATTATAATTAAAAGTTATTTTTAACTATAAAAATATTTTCCGCAAGTAAATTCATCTATACAAAGTTGAAGGTTTAATTTTTCAAAAGTTAGTTTAAAATTAAAATAATTTTGGTTAATTCTTGTATATCTTATGATTTAATAATAATTAAGTAACTGATACTTAAATAAAATTCGATAGATAAGTAAAAATTACTTAATACACTTCAGTTAAGTTTTTTAATCAAACTTCTAACTAGTCTTTAACTAATTTAAACTGGTCTTCAACTGATTTTAACTAGTCTTTTGTTGATTTAACCTGTTGTTATTTGTCTTTTCTAATACTAAATCAGCTTTAAAATCTTTTATTATAATCTTAATATCTTTAATTAGTTATAAAATCGGTCTTTTATCAATTTTTAAATAGATTTTACTCCGTTATTTATTTTAAAACTAATAAATATTTTGAAATTTGAACTTATATAAATATTATTATTTTCATTTTATTAAGTTTTTATTAAAGGTACGTCTAAATTTTTTATCTCTGTTTTTATTTATTTTAAACGAATTGTTTTTCAAATAATTATAGACAACAAACTTCATATTAAGAAAAATATTTATTATTTTTATAAATATTGTTAAAATGCACGTGTTACAAATTTATGGTTATATTAAAAATATTTGCAATACGTAAAATATGAATTATGCAACATAATTTTTTAATAAATGTAAATTATGCTCTAAAATTGAAATACATATGAAGTAGAAAATGATATGTCCTTATGTAAAAGTCATTAAGTAACATGTAATGGGACTATTTGAAAATTTATCAAAATTAGCATAGAAAAAATCGTGCGCCAATGATTGACAGAATGGGGTTAACTTACTACTTAGTAATATTTGAGTAGGAACATAAAATGTGCAAGGTTCTCAACAAACAACTTAAATATAATCATTTGAGACAGCTTGAAGAAAGTTATAATGTTAATATGTATGTATGCACACTTGCGGGTTGTTTAAGATAAACAATTTACATTATAATGTGTTATTTTTATCAGTATCATCCATCTAGGATACATTCACGAATATATTTACTTAAAATTAATATAATAATTTAGTTTTTAAACCTGTTATTAAACTTAACAATTATATTCGTATGTTAATTATTAGGTGATAGCTTAAACTATTTGAAGATTTCATTCTGTATTAACAAAAACAGATAAGTACAACTATGTATATCATATGGAAAAAAATATGAGTAACATATGTTTGAACTATCCAGAGAAATCTGCTATCGCATTTATGTTTCTAGAAATATATTTAAAAAACAAGTCTAAACTTGTTACAAGTACGGGAAGCTATTTAAATTTTATAATGGGCGATAACATTCAAAATTTTAGTAGTAAATAATATGAGCTTCAATTGTTAATATTTAAATAATAGCAAAAATATCAGAATTATTTCTGTTCAAATTTTCTATAATATACAGTGGCTCAAAGTGAAACTCGTACATGTCGTTAGAATAATATAGTTATTAATTTTTTTATGTAAAAATAATATATTTATAATCTTACACTTGTTGAAAACATTAGTTTCTGTAATGTTATTATTTAATTCATACCATTCTTTAGTATCATTATGCACTAGTGTTTAATAAGGTAATATGAAGCTTATATTATCTTATAACGCATAACCCCAAAGAAGATATCTAGTATGTAGTAATTATTTTTAAACAATTCAGCTAAATTTATAGTATTAGAGAAAGTATATTCTGCAACATGTTTGGAATGATTATTCTAAATGATGTCTCATTCCAAAATCTTTGTAGAATTTATTTTTACATTTTTGTATGCACAAATAATATATTTATATTCTAACACTTGCTAAAAAGTTTCTTACGGCAAACATTTTAGGTATTACTTCTATTATGTTTGAACGGTTACAAAATAAAACTCGTACAGTTAATATTTTGTTAAAGGTTGTCAGTTTAATAATGATGCTAATGGTAAAAATATGTATTTACATATTTAAACGTTTTTAAAGTTTTTATTAGATTTAAGGGGCAAAATAAATAAATGAATTATCATAAAAATCGCATAATGATTGAATTTATATAAATATTTGCTGTACGACTTTTACTTTGAGTCACATTTGAATTAATACTTATTTTATTTCATAAACGGTTTAAAAATTTATTTATTTAAAACAATTCAATTAATTTTGTACTATAAATTAAAACGAAAACTCATTAGTGTAATACATGCAAAAATTTTGATTCTGCGTCACTGAAAGTAACAACAAAATTTTGCATACTGATAAATAAATTATAGCACAGACATAATAAAAAATAATTAAATTTCACTTTCTCTATTCAAAATTGTATGAAACATTAGAATGATATTATAGTTAACTCTTGTAATTATTTTTTCTGCTACAATGAAACATAAAAATGCAACCTCCAAATTCTAATATAGGTGGCCATGACACAAACAAATGAAATGCCACCAGTTCAGATAATTTCACCTAACTCGACTATCTAGTATTTTCGATTTATATGCAGGTCCCTAAACCGGTTTTAGTTTTTTTTGAGTTGGACTAAAGGTTAACTTATACGAAATAAATAACTTTCAGACCAGAAATAAAATTTCTTTTTTATTTCACTTCTTTTCTTTAATATTATACCATAGATCCGGTACTTAATATATAATATATTTTTTCGAATTCTTTGCACTTATCTAAACTATTTCCTTCCATTTGTGCTAAAGATTTTACTGATAATAGTAGGAAAATAAATAAAATAGAGATAAATAAAGTGTTTTACAACATACAATATAACACAGTAGGAGAAAAATGCTTTTAAAATATAATTTTAGCTTGTAAGGTTAAAAATTAAAACTAATAGTGAATAATAATAGTTGTAATAAGAAGGTATATTTCCTCTTTAACCTTGAGGGCGAATCGTCTTTAATTATTGAGTAAAGGAAGAATGCAGGCAAACAAGAAAGTTTGGAAGAACATATACATATTTATATTCATTTGAAAATATGCAATTACCATTAATAACCAATATACTTGTATTTACAGGTGTTTATATTTGTATATATGTGTGAATATGTATATGGCTTGAGTACAAATAACGGTAGATGACACATAGCATACGCATTCCTGTACAAGTTTTTTTCTCGCGGTAAATGTCATTTGATTAAAATATTAAATGAAAATTTAGTTTGGACGTTTGCACATCGTGTATTTTTAATTATTGATGAATAGTATTTAAAATTATTTATATGCATTTTATAATTATATTAATAGCGTAGGAAGTTATAAATGAATAGGAAGAATGCTTTGTATTTTATAATTTTATTATTGTTGTTATTATAATTTATAAGTGCATTTCCTATTGATGTAAATTCATTATATTTTTGATTAATTGTTTTATTTTATCCGTTCTTCTTGTATATAATTAATTTATTGGTTGTTAGTTTGAACTTTACATTTTCAAGATGTATTATTTATATTAAACAATCTTATTTTTAAAGTTTGAAGGATAAAAATTGATTTTCTCTGCAATTTTATAATTTAAAATGAAGAAATTTGTCATTTTTTTTACGAATAATACGAAATTCATTGAATTCTTGTATAATTTATAATGATAGAATCATTATATTATGTGCAACTGTGCAGTATTATTATGCACAAGTATTTAATAAGATAATATGAAGTTCATATTATTTATATTTAAATTCAACTATATTTATAGTATTAGAGAAAGTATATTCTGTAACATGTTCGGAATGGCTATTCTGCTCTTGTGCTACAAATTTATTACAGAATATTCTGTAATAACTTTAGTATAGTTGGCAATTTTTTTTTATTGATAGATTATAAATAATATTAAAAGATCTTTATTTAGGGGTTTTAATCGGTCTTTAATAAGTTCTAATTGGTCTGATCTTTTAACGATTTAGTTTCAGTTGAAGAACTTTTTATTTAATTGTTAAAAATATTGTAATTATAATAATTTTTTCAATCAGACTTTAAATATTTAATAAAATTTAATATTTTAAATTATATTGTTTAATTTTTTTCTTGCCAATATAAAATCTTGGTTATTTGAAATTCATAAACTTTAAAATGTTTCGAATATTTTAAAAATAAGAAATCAAAAAAATTTCATTGATACGACTGATATAATTACATTTTAATTAAAATTGCTTTATTATTCGACATTTCAAAATTTCTTTTGAATTATAGTTCGTAAAATTTTTAAATACGTAGGTATCGCTTTCCGATATGTTTTAAGTGTTTTAAATAATAAATTACAATAGCAACCGCTACCATTTTATAAAGCAACTGTAATTATGAAACATAAACTTTTATTAACGATATTAATTTACTGAAACCGGACGTCATACTTTCATTTTGGAACAGAAAATTAAACAAACTATACTTCCTTAGTTACGGATATTGTTTTAATAAATAACTTATATAATCTTTAAAAAATTCTTATTCATATTACAATTTATAGTCATGGCAGTTAAGCAGCCTAATTTAAAAATTAAATATTATACCATGCTGCATTCAACGGCCTCATAAATCTCTGTTTAAATCATCAGCGTAGGCTATGATCACACTCAAAGCGATTTGCTTTTGTTCGTGCGTTCATGGACAAAATAATATTGCAATAAAACAATGAATATTAACATAGATCCCAACAAATCTTGGTACAAACTGTAAAAGTTGTCTTAAATTGAAAGTCAATATGATGGTATGTCTATTTAATGACTAAAATGGACAATGCTTGGCAGTAAAGGTCGAAATTTGTGACGTCATTGATATATTAGTCACTATTGTCTTTGTGTAATTTAGTAGCAATTTTCATATTTATGTTAGAAAAATGTTGTTTTATATCTCTGGAAATATTGTTATGTATTCAACGAATTGGAATTAACCATAGACATGAATTTATCAATAATTAATATTTATAGGAAATAAATAAACTATTTTATTTACATTTTAATATAAAATATTCCTTCTCAGTCATAATTAAAAGACGGTAACTTTTATGAGAAATATAAACACATTTTACCTGATGTGTTTTGTTTTTTCCAAATAAAACTTGTTTAATCCTATCAATTTACTAACATTTATATATAAAAATCGAACTTCTACTTGTCATAAAATCTAAACTGAGTCACTTGAGGACGGAAAACTTTTACAGGTTTCAACATGCAAGGAAAAAATTCCAAAATTTCCATTACCTAGATAACAGTAAACTCAGAACTACTCAATTTCAGATTAGTGAGTCCTATCCTATAATTAGTTTAAAAAGTAAAATAATTCTCATATAATTAATATCATTATAACTTATATATGTATCTATCTTAATTTTAAGATCTAACCTTACTTTTTTAAATAGATATTGAAACGATTTTATAAGCAAAATTTAAATGATTCTATTTTAAATCGACCTCAAAAATATAACAACAAAATAATTTTCTGATAAAACTTGTCATTGCATGTGCTGACGTATTATAATTGAATATTACAAATACAAATAAAAAATATAAAAAATTAAAATTACTGTCATTTTTATACATTTCATGATAAAATTTTCTATATTAGCCTAATAACCAAATTGATGTCATATTATTTTTATAAATAAAATGAATGAGGCTTCGTAAAAACTGTAATAAACACGTTATTGAATAAAGTAAAAATTTATAATCATCTAAGTAACATTCTGTGTTAATCAGCGATCGTTTATTTAAATTTAGTTTACGAATTAGACCATGAATAGTTTAACAACTAAACTGAATGCCGACTTTTCTACTTTTATTATTATACTTTATTTTTTATGTAGTGGTAATAAAATATATTTTAAACTCTTGCTTCAATTCAATCATAATTCAGTATTTTTTTAAAAATTAAACTATCTGAGAAAGACAGAAAAACAAAGATAGAAAATAATATGGCGACAATTTGGTTCTCACGTAGACGGATATAAGTATAAATAGACAAAATATCTATCAAAGATATATTTATTTATTAAACATAAACTGTAAGAGGAAGACAGAAAACAATATTGAAATTAAATAATAAGAGGAAAATACAAAGAAAAAGAAAATGAACAAGTTTTAATCTGCAGGAAAGAATTAAATTATTGTTGATCTCAATAAAACAACAATATTAAAATTATTTAAGTTTTTTTTTTTTTTTTTCTTCGTTTTTTGAATGATTCAATAACATGTTTTATTTTCCTATTTCAGTATTTTGTTTGTGGCTTTAAGGAAAGTTTGAATTCTTGGAGCAGACAATTATCTTTTTTCAAATTTTAAACTAATAACAGGAAAGACCAAAATAATTTTGCAACCAAGTTTTTTATCTCAATAATGCGGTTATATTAAATTATTTTTAGTTTTTTATTCAACTTGGATTTTGGCTTCTCTTATAACATTAAAAGAGTAATTTCTTAAAAACGACTCTAAAGATATTGAGGAAAATCACGGATTAGGAGTATTTCAGATTAAAAAATTGATCTTTTAAAATTCATTTGAGCCGTTTTTTACGGTTTTTAAATATACAGCGTGTCAGTGACATTATAGCTATGCAACAGAGAAATTGAATTGCCACAAAATATTATTTTAAACAATAATCTTTATGATAAAAGGCTCGAAAACTGAATTGTAGGGTAGAAAGAAAGAGCAATACTTATTCTACTCAAGAAAGATGTTGAAAAAATTAACATTAATATCATTGGGAAACTTCACCATGAGTACAAAATAATTTTCCAAAATTAAGAAGGCAGAAACATTTATAATACTTTTAATTCAGAAGAATTCATGTCATTCTCGGAATTAAAATAAAAGTATACCATTATCCCGAGCAAAGAAGAAATAGAATAAATTTTGTGTCTTTGAGATGAAAATAATGAAATCAGGAGAAAGTGTTTTGAGTTCAGTAAACAACCTGCATAAAGACAGTGATAATACATTTGTTATTCTTAAAAGCAGTAATTTAAAAAATAAGAAATGTCAAATAACGATTGCTATGATTATATAAAATAAAAGATGAATTATAGTATTGTACTATGTCAGTAGTCAGAGTAGAAATACACGAAGTACTATGCAAGTAGTAAACAATTTGTAGTGATAACTCACGAAAGAAGAAGCGATAGCTGTTGCATTTTGTTGCCATCTAATTCCAGTAACACAACCATTAAGTATTATCTTTCCGGTAGATACGATTGTATCGTCTGATAAAACTAGTGTACAAGCAACAAGAGTGCTTTGACTGTCGATACAAATTCTCTGCTGTTTCATACGTAGAAAGTGGGTCGCAGCCAGAAATCGTTAGTCACGCGAATATTGAAATATGTTCAAAATGGATGAAGTTAGTAAAGTACATAATGTTGTACACCCGCATTTCAATTTTATTATAGACTATTATGACTGAACTATGACATATTTTTAGGCTTGGCTATAAGTTTCACATGATTCCGTCGTTGTGACACTGATGTTTATATAAATTAAACTAAAAGCATTTTATGCTAAATTCCTTCTATTGCATGCTCTCTTCCAGAAATCACTCATACATATATCTATCTATTGCAAAAAGATAAAACATGCAATTTTAAAATGTTATTTGAAAAAATCTTGCGACTGAAGCGGTTTAAATCATAATTCTAGTATTTCATTCTATATTTTATGATATTAAATCATAACAAATAATCTATATTATAGTTTAAAATAAGTATTTAAACTAAAATTTAAAATTCTTTAAACTGGTATTTTAACTATTTCATGTTTATAAAAACATTTGAAATAATATTAAACTAAAATTTAACTTATAATACGAGATTCTTAACATTATTCATTTATTTAAATATTTATAATCTTTATTAAAATTCAATTTGTTGAAATAGTTCAAATTTATTACGTGTTAGTTAGAAAATTTTAATGTTTTACAATTTCCTTTTAATTTAGTGTTTACAGTTAAGCTCGCTTTAAGATTTAAAGCTTTAACGTGATTTTCTTGCTTAGAATGGGTTTAAGATTATTATAAGTAAAATGGAAATTATCCTATCGGCGCAATTTTCTTATACTAAACCAAAAAGCAATAAAAGATTTACTTTTAATTGTAAAATACATGCTGGTTTATGTATAGGCACTGCGGAACTGTAGCACCCCCTGTTTATACTAATCTAAACTGTTTAAACTATCCTCTTATTAAAAAAGGCTTAAATTTCAATTTTTTTGATTATATAAGCATTTTATTTTTCCTTAAAACTAACTTTTCCCTTAATTTGCATGGTATTCAATTTACACGGTTTGAAAATAATAACATAATTTTTTTAGATTTTCTTTTGATTGTTTTGCCTTGGAATGGATATACTATATTGTGACGGTTTTACAAAATACGCACTATATTTTTTAACAAACTATACCTTTATTTAAATCTTTTAAATTATTTTTATTTATTAGTTTACTTTAATATCTTTAAAATATATTTTCCAGTAAATAAGATTATGTAATATTAATCATAAATTATATATTTTATATAATAATCAGATTATATTATATATATTTTTTTAAATTTATGATTCTCTAATGACATTTATCTATTTTATTCTGTCTAATAATAAATCATGTAATAATTCAATACGTTATTGAAAATATTGTATTAAAGCTAAAAAAATTAATAAGTTATCCTGTTTACAGGAAAATATGTTTGAAATAAATAATAATAATATATTTGTTATATTGGTATTAAATATTATAAACTGAAGAAGGTTACAGGTAATTTTTTGTTTTTCAATAAACAAAAATATACTATATAGGTAAAGAACAAAATAGTTTATAATCAAAAAAATATTCATAATCAAAATAATACAATAATAAAAAGTCATGTTCAATGTCATTTTTTTTTAATGAAAAAATCGCATCCGTTTTATGATTTGACTATTATGGATCACAATCAAATCCGACCTAGTGAAATGTACCGGAACCAAAGATAAACTTTCATATATACTATATTATATTGCGTCATATTCACAATAGATAAATAATATTATATAATTTGTATAAAAAATTTGAACAATTGCTCATTTTGATAAGTTTGTTTTTATATAAATTTAATGCTTTTTTATTTTGTCGTTACTAGTGTGTCAAGGATAATATTTGGGAAAATTTATTGGTGGGTTTTATTTATTTTTTAAAAGGTATTAGAGATTATTGTTATCAATATGTTTATTTTAATTTGTATAAATATAGATGTCTTTAATTTCATTTTAATGTAATTATCTTATTTTATCTTGTTGATAATTTGTTACTAATGCGTTTAATCAGAACTTAAAATAAATTAAATAGTTTTATCGTATTTATATTTAAATTTTATACACATTTTATTCAATACATGATATTATTAGTTTTGATTCATAAACTTCTACTTTATTCCCTGGGAAAATATTATATTTTATTCCTTCGATAAACTGACAAATGTAAAGAATAAAAATTTTATAATTATTTATTATTTATTGTACCACTATTATTACTAAAATTTACAACTTTAAACATNTTTTAGTATATAAACAAACTGTTTTCATAGCAACATAACAATAACTTAGGTTTATTGATATTTGTTTGAAAATCATATTAAATTAAATTTGGTCATAAGAAAAGTTTTGTATATATCTCGAGAGTAAAATGCATGAATTAATCCCTGCATTCTCGGGATTAAACCATCATTTTTCTCTCTAGTTGTATAAATAACTATGACGGGTTTCGGAACTTTTTTAAACAAATTTATAAAGATAAAAAGAAATATTTTTATAACTGTTTTCCTCTTTTTCAAAAAGGTTTTTTGAAAAAAGTTTAATTTTAATTATAAGTAAGCTATGGAAAATTTGATAGTAAATTGTTTTTATGATAAAAAAATATATATTGCATAGCTGACTACAAGAATGTGTATTAATATTTTGTTATGTCATTGATATTATTTATATTTATTAATATAACTTTGTATACAATAAGATTTCGAAACAAAATTTCTATTTCAGTTATTTCGATGATATCAGGAACAAATGTTTAGAAACGAAATTTCATATAAGTATGATATATCAGTAGGTGTGGTTGTTATACTTTTGCACACATGTATAAATCAGATATCAATCTTCCAATTTATAATCGTATATTAATTAAAAGTTTAAATATAAATACATTTGTTCAAGTTAACTGTTCTAGAAATTTAATAAGCAAATACATTTATTTATAAAACTAATATATACTTTAAAAAAGTATGTTTTTTCATTCAAATTATTGATTAATAATAGTTGAAAACTTTAGTCATGCTTGATGTAAATAAAAATGTTATATCAGTTATCGTTTAAAAATTTTATCATGATTAATTTATGACCAATTATTTTTATTTGATTTACTACTATTTGTTATTAGTTCATAAAGTAATAAAAGCATTAGTAGATGTAATTATGGAATATTTCAATTTAATCAAGATATTGGACGTTTCTAAAGGGGTTTTTAAATTATTTTCATTGTAATATTTCATATCGATACATTGGATCACAATTAGATTAATATTTTAATATATATTTTACTTAATGGCGTCAATAATTTGTTTCCCATAACGGATAACGCCACGATCTCTAGTCAATGTATTTGCGATGAATTTTCGTTACGCTGTTGTTCACAACACTCTACTGTAGACATTTAAAATGTTTACATGACGCACCATGTGCGTCTTAAAGATAGAACGTACCATTAATAATTTAAAGAATTAATTATATTTTCAGACAACTATAATTATCTTATTTAGAACAAGATATGTAATTAAAATAAATATATTTTAATTTTTAATCCGTGATTCGCAGTTTTTTAATTGGATTAAATCGACTTTTATTTTACGATATAATTTAAGTTTCATTTAAAAAACTAATAAATTTTAACACATTTGTGCAAAATGAATTCAAATTAACTATATTTTAACTTTTTTAAAGATTGTTAACAACAATAAAATAAATAATTTAAATTAAATTAAGGTAAAAGCATCAAATTTTTAATGAAATAATTATTATAATTACTTAATTTTAAAGATTTTTAAGAATTTACTGACTGCAGTAAGTTTCTATAAATTCGAAAATTAATGAATCTGACATTTCAAGAAAATAAACTTATATAATTTTAATGAAATCTGTTGATATTTAGTGATTTATTTTTAAATAAAACACTTGGTGTAGTTTCACAAATTTATTTAAAATACGTACAAAAAATATTTTATTAAATTTTCAAGTGAATTCTCAAAAAACTATTCTATTTTTGAAAAAAGCAGCATTAAAAAAATGTAAAATTTAATTTATTTTTAAAATATTAGTCAAAATAGCAATGTTACCAACTTGAAATCTTTCTATAATTAGATTTGTCTTGTTTATGGTGCATTATTCCAATCAAAATTATAAAACAAAAACTACAGCTACTTGTTATTAATTTTTTTTATAATTGAAAATATTTAAATCCGTAGCATTATGGTTAAAATAGTTGAAATATTTCAATTTTCTTTATATACGCATTTTTTACCAACATGATAGGTAAGCAATTTTCAACTAAAAAATCTATTATAAAGCATTGAAATAAAAAAAAATTAAACGTTTCTTTTCTATTCTGCGTGTTATGTTAAATGACCGTATAGCTGAAGAAGTTAGTTGTCTGCAAGAACTACTATGGATGGAGTAGGTTGTAATAGTGGTTAGCTAGTGACGTCATTTAAGAGTGGGTCAGCAACCTTCTCATACGGAAATCGCATCCGACACATTCAGCTAGTTTTAACATAAATACAGGAACGGAATAAAATTTATTTTAATATTTTATCAAATTCATAAATAACTTTGTTATACATTTAAATTCCTTTATTTACTACACATTAAATTGTTCAGTTATAATAAAAATATTTACTATTAGTTACTTATTAACTATTTATTAAATAAATATTTTTTATATGTCACACCTATAAATATATAAAGTTATATTTTCTTTAAATGCTTTTAAATATAAACTGGATCAAACAATGGCAGAACTTCAAAAATTATATTTTATGTGTAAGTTTTCCTTAGAGAAGGAAGAATAAAATCGTTTCTATCGTAAAGCATAGAATTTTTTTTAATTCAAAAAATTGCAAAAAATGGCAGCAGTTTGAAAAAAATTCTATAAACTTGTTTTAAAAAATTGAAAAATTAAAATATTAAAAAAATCCTATGCTTCACGATAGAAAAAAAAAAGATTTACACATTGCCGATAAAGATTTAAGTGATTTCATTGAATGTTTCTCGAGAAATAGTAGCACCCAGTTTGAGAAATATCACCTCCACAATTCTTCTTGCATCTTTGCAATGACTTCAATATCAATAAACCCTTTTAAAAAGTCATTTTAGACAGGATAAAAAAAAATTTATGCAAAAAAAATCGATTTTTTGAAACGCTCAGGATGGGATTAAAACAGTTTGAGTTCCAATCATTTTTTGGTAAGGTTTAATTTTATTTTAAAAGTTCAGTATAGCTTATTAAAAAACCAATTAGTAATAAGTACAGATCAATAGTAAATGAAACATTTCGTTCTGATAAGGTACAAAACTGATTATTGCTTCAAATGTGTTTAAGAAAATATCCATTCAGAATTCATGGAACTCTTTATTGTTATTATTAAATTTCTTATTGTAAAATTTCACGGAAAGTCACTAATTTTTTTATACTAAGAATATATTGTATAAATTATAAAATATATTTAAAAAAATTATTAAGGCAAAAAAAATCTATCCAAAACTTATTAAAAACACATTTACTGAATAAATTATGAAAATATGTTTAATTTATAGAAAAACATGTTTGTTTCAGCTTTTCAGATTGAAAAAAATATTTAATTTAATATAATTTGATTGGTATTTTGTCAAACAAGAAAAGTATATTGAGAAAACAAATATTTATTAAAAATAGTCAATAAATCATATTAAAATGTTTTTAATTAGAAAAGGAAGTTCCTTAAAGATTTTATTGCATTTGTAATATTAAATACGGATGCAAAAACAAATTTTTAATAGAATTAAAAATAATTTTATATATTATCTGTCCGTAATTGTATAAAAAACTAAGCAAGAAATAATTTATAAATAAATTCTACAGTAAATAGAAACAATAGTAAAAATGTAATTTGTCATCTTGTGACTCAAAGCAACAATAACAATATAATGAGTGAGTGCATCAGTACACATATGGTCATATGTAGGAGGGAACTTATCAAAACATAGTCGATGCCCTATATTTAATCATTTTTTATAATTCATAAAACAATATATAAGCAATTAGCTGTCATACTATAATTATATGTGTAAATAACATTTTTTCTCTATGAATTTTTATGTTTATTATTAATATAGTAATAAAAAATTTCTTTCACATGAAATTATGTTTATACAAACTATTGTTATTAAACAAAGATAAAGTATTTTAACATTATTGAATGTGAAACATACTATATTTTATATTTATATAAAATAACTTGTGAATTAAATCATTAAATAGTAATTTATTTGCTATTTTCTAGCATTTATTCAAAATTATCTCAACGATATCAAACTTACTATTCATAGATATTTAACACTTAATTTAAAAAATTAAATAATATTGTCATATCAATGCAGTTTTTCTTTTCAAAATGGCGTTACCATAGTAATTCTTCAATTATTTACATATTTCCAATGCCTTCTGTTTTTTTAAACAGATAATTAATCTTGGCGGATATAATATATTATATTTATGTAATTCAATTGTTATTTAAATTGATTTTCCACTTTTTTATATTTTTTATCATGTCAAAAAGCTTGAATTATATAAAACCAATAATAAATAAATCAGTTACTTGTCAGAACTTGTATATATTTTAAAAATATTAAAAAGTAATGCACCAGTATTTTTTTTTATATAACAGAACATACATTACTAGTGTTTTGACATTTATTATCCTTTAATTATTAATTAACGCACATATTATAAATTATGGAAATAATGAAATAACCTAATTAAGAATAATTTAAGGAGAAATATTAATGTGAAAATAATTTACAATTCAAATTGATTTTAAATTAATATGGAAAGTTTTTGAATAAATAATTATAAATATAATATTTACTTATGTATAATATAAAATAAAACAAAAGAACATTAAAATAAAACAATCAAACAAAAATTGCACAGCCAGCTAAAAGATTTATTTTATAAAATCCACCAGTAGGTACATATTTACCTATATGAAAGTGTCAAATAACAAAGAAAACATTTTTAAAGTTCATTCACGTACCGGTAAAAAAATCGCTTATGTAGTTAAGTTACGAGACATGCGTTACTTAGTAAAAATTAACTGCGTCAACGTTTCACTTTTTTTCATGGTGATTAGGCGAAAATTTCCCTCGTGAACTATGGATTTAATTATAGGGGATTTTGTCTTCCTGTTCATGGCTTACTATTCTAGCTAAACTTCACACTTGATTTCACGAAAAGAAATAAACGTTTGAAATTTTGACATAATTACTTGAAGCTTCGCTTCTTTGAAATGAATATGAAATTTAATA
>CM008234.1:9113717-9123788 GCA_002278615.1 Pogonus chalceus
TCTCTAGAGTGGTCAATCATTTATGGTATACAATGGTCGTATGTATCTCTACCAAATAGATATGTGTTTGTATGATACACATGAAGTAAAAACTAAACGAAATAGCAATTTTCTAGTCCTTTGGTAATTTACCATATTTCACTAGGTGTCACAGGAACACCCTGAAGACTTAAACACTTTATAACCCTTATAAATAGTGATGGCTTTACCATTGACCATCTGTTTTTCAACAAGCTTTTGTTTTGGTTTAGTATATACACTCACTCTTAGAGAAACTTGTACAGCAAATTTTTCAAAACATTTATGGAAATTGAAATCTTTGTTAACTATTATTTAAGTAAAGTTTAACCTTTTGATTTTGTCACCTTGTTTTATATAAGGTTTCTTCCTCGCTACGCGATCATGAAATTCATGTTTTTGTTGAATATTTCTGATAGTTTTGCTTCAATTTTTTGGATTATCCAACTTCAAGTCTTATAGAAGCTTTAAATATATTTAAATATATTAAACATCAACGAAACTCTGTTTTCTATCCTTCTTCCACTCACCAAATCAAATGATTTAACATCACTTTCTAAAAATATCATTTGAATGACCTCGAGTTGGTTGTTAGTTATGATCTCCAGAATTTTTTTAGTGTAGTTGGACATTCTATACAGAAATTTTAGATGAAGTTTCATTAGTTTCAACTTTTTTGTGATATTTAGTATATGTCACTTTGTCACATTCACCAAAACAGTGGATAAGAGCTACGCGCGCAACGCTAGTACCAGTGGCTGTTACACTTAAAGTTAGATATTTTACAACCAACTACGACTCAAGGTCACTGAAACTGAATTCCAAGTGTCGCAGGCCTGGTATTACTATTAACCTTATAATATTTATTGAAATAACTGAAATTCGTTTGTCAATAAACTATATGTATTTGAAGTTGAATAAAAGATTTAAAAATGTTTGAAAACAAAACATAATCATTTCAATGCCAGCATCACTGTAACTTTGATCTTTAATATAGTATTTGAAGTGTACGAGTTTTATTTTACCACGTTTTTTACTTTATTAAAAATATCTGAAATTTCTAGTAAATTGAGATATGCAATCAACTTAAGCTTAATAATAACTTATTTATAAAAAAAAAAAACTACATAACATCATGTACGAGTTTCAATTTGAGACACTTAACGTTTATTTTATAATACAACGATAATTTAATAAATGAACCCCTATTTTTGTTAATAACTATATAATATAGAATCAAAACCATCCATTATATAATAGAAATTCCTTAGTTTATAATATAATAAGCATAATTAACTACAAAATTCGTAACTTTAATAACCGTAATTAATAAAGCTGATTACATATTAATTAATTTTAAAATTAATAATGTACCTATCGATTATATTATATTGCTAGCATAGTCTTAATAATCCTCAATACACTGAAAATACAAAGCGAATAAATAAGCTGTTAAATTAATTATTCAAAATAATAATGTTCTGTAAATGGAATTATTGTTTTAAGAGAATTATAATCGTTATTAAAACATGTTTTATCGTGTATTACAATCGGTGATAATCAATAATTTCGAATATAATAAAAGCTACGGTAATTATTTTTATTTTTACGTCGTTGGTAATACTGTTGTTTTGACAGGCAGACATTTTTTTCAAGCGGGAATTTAAATATAAATTATTTATTTATTATAAAATAAAATTTAAGAAGTATTACATTTAAAATTACAAGAAAACTATATATTCTTTTAAGTATAACCAGTGCGGCCATCATTTCAAATGTTGCCAACGGAGCAACTGACAGGGCAATAATGTGACGCGGCCTCCAGGGAACAGGAAGCCTCACTTACATCGCTAAATTTAAAACTCAACTTTCTTAGAATAGACTGGTTATAATAATGCGTGTGTCTACCCCAAGTCTGTCGTGTAGAAAACTTTCTAAGATATTTTAGACATGTTTTACTTTTGTTTTTCGTGTAATGTTTCAAAGAACGATGTCTTGGGAAACTTTATGCTAAAGGCTCATTGTTTTTTAATTATTTATTGTTTTATATTATGCTTGTATTCATTTGGAAATTACCAGGGCAATTTTTCTTGCAAGGAGATATTTAAATAAGTTTTGTTTTAATTTAACTAAACGGTTTTACGTAAATTATATTAAAGGGCCTCATATTGCACTGCGAATGATAAATTAGAGGCCTCAATTTCTTGTATCATAATATTAAAAAGGATTTTTAAATCAAAATTATTAATTAAGACTTTTAAAAAGAATTGTATTTAATTAAGAGCAATTTAATTTTAAATTACAAATAATTGACTTAGGGCCTCTGTATTTATATTTTGTTGAGATTTCTTGCATTTTAGTATTAAACAAGAGTTTTGAAATTTTTCCATTTCTAACAAATTATTTTATATTAGCACTTTGATTACATTTTAAAATTTTGGCTTGGGGCCTCAGTAAATAGTATAAGTAACAAAAAGAGGCTTTCAAAATTTGTACATTAAAGAAGTTTTTTTTTTTTAATAAATTATATTTAAGGACTTCATGTAAATAGCTCTTTACTTGCATTTTAAAATTTTGGATTGGGGCCTCAGTAATTTGTTTCAGTAATGTAAAGAGGCTTTGAAAACAAAATAATAACTTACAATTTTTAGAAGTTTTCTGTTTTGTTAAATTATATTTAAGAACTTCATGTAGATAGCGTTTTACTTGCATTTTAATAATTTGGCTTGGCGCCTCAGTAATTAGTTTTAGTAACAAAAAAAGGCTTTAAAAGCAAAATTATAATTTATACATTTTAAAAGGTTTTTTTTGTGATAAATTATATTTAAATAATTACTATGAGGCCTTATTTATTTTTGATAAGGTTTATTTCAGAGCTCCCAAAATCATTATTACTAAGACTTAAATTATATTTAAAGCCCCCATACAGCAGCACATTGATTGAATTGGGGCCTAAATATTTAGTATTTATAGGAGTTTCTTGTATTTCATCTAGATTATAATTTATTCTTTTTAGAAGCTCTCTATTTTTATTATATCTTTCTGATTTTTCAAACAAAATTAAATATTATATTTATTAAAACNTCATTTCCCATCTATCATAATACTCCGTCAGGCAATAAATATCACTAGCCTATAAAAATCCTACATAGCATATTATTATTTAAATGAATCCAACGGCGAGACAAGAAACCCTCTCGGGTGCTGTCATAATGCAGTGTAACCATATCGTATAACGTAACGTATCGTATCGTAACGTAACGTAACGTAAAATAACTATCTTATATATATTTAGCAGTGCACAAGAGTAGGGCCTTGATTATTCAGCGGTGGCCAGAATTTGCCTTTTAAATGAATGTGGACTTAGTGACGCGAACATGATGCACATAGACAGAGATTGAGTGCTGAACGATGATAAACTTACAGCCAACTGAATCCGATTGAAATATTAGACAAACGATAAAAGCCTCTTTATCGATCATTGTTTTATTACTTACTAGACTGTAGCTACATACTTAATTTACTATCAAAGAATTGTAAAATTTGTTAATCGTCTTCAATGAGTGATCACTATTTTTAAGGGTTCAAGTCTTATTTCTAATTTTGTTACAATATAAGGGCCAACTTTTTTGTAATGGGTCAATAACTTTTAAAACTTGTGCCAAGTTTGAAGAGTGGAATAAACTCTAAATAGCATTTCTGAATATTCAAGTCATGCACTTTTGCAAAATGAAGCTTTAACTTTAAAAAAATCTAAAAGTAGAGTAAAATTTTCCTGAAAATGTGTCAGTTTCATTTATTCGCAGTAGATTTCAACATTTTCCAATGTAGCCAAAGAAAAATTATCGAAAAATGTCGGCTTAACTTATCAGTAAGACGCGAGAATGTCGGGCCATTCTTTCACATCGACAATCGCAGAAACGGCCGACTTGGATAACAAATGTTTCTAGATGTCTGACCGAGTCGCTTCTGTTCTGTTTGTTCCATGGCTCACTTCACTTTGTACGCACAGTGCCATTCAAACTTTTTACCCTGCTTTCAGGGTACGCAGATGTTTTATTTTTTTCCTATGGGGTAGTTTTATATGTCGGGGCAAAAATTCGTTACGAAAAAAAACGGGTTTATAGTTTTTCGCGGTTGCGAAACAATTCTACTGGTGAATGTTATTTACTGTTGCAAATAAAAATTGTATTTACATTTTTGTTGTTCTACAAAACAAAATTTAAATTCAAATGTATTATATATTTTATATTTCTTTCTAAACTCTTTGCGATGCCAAAATTTTAAAGAATAAATTTATTTTTGTAAATATATTAATATCAGGATGACCAAGCTTCAATTTTTTCTAAAATTTCTTTTCACACTTAATGATTTGAGAATGATATTGATTCTCTTGTGGGTAAGAGTACTTTAAATGTTCCTGGCTTCTTAATTTTGAGAAATGACAAATACAGGCTTACCAAAGTATATTTTTTATTTACCGTGAAGTTTACCAAATATATCAATCTAAATTTTTTCGAAATATTTATTAAGTTATACAAGTATTGCTCACAATTCAATTTTTTTATAGATTTTAAATAGAGGGTTTTAGCTACAATATATTTAAGGGCTTCATGTAACAACTCTTTAATTACGAACTAAAAATGATTCAGACTTTTAAATTATTTTTAAGAGCCCCCTTTAATTGCACTTCTTTGCAATTACAAATGATTAGTTAAGGCCCATAGTATTTATTATTTGTGAGAGTTTCTTTAAGTTTAGCAATAATGGAGAATTTTCAAATCTACATTATAAATAACTTTTTAGAAGTTCTGTTTTCAATATTTTATGGTTTAAATTATAAATTTTATGATATAATTACATCGTGATTATTTTAAGTCTGTAAATATGGATTATATTTAAAAGAAATATATTTTTCAAATCAATTACTTGAAGCTCTTATCAAAACTGTAGCCATATATTAAAATATGTTAAGGTAATCTGTTGCTAAGCTCTAATATTATTGTCACGCTGTATATAAAATCCATAAAATAGGCCCTAAATGATTTTTTTTTAAATAAAACCCTAAAAGATTAATTTCTTCAAAGAGTGGAACATTTTTAGGTATACTGGTATAAGTAACAGCAGAAGGACACAAAACATTTAAAGTTCTTTTCAGCTACAATATCCTTCTGAATCATCAATTTTCGTCCTGTCGCTTCCTGAATGAATACCGTACGCAACAAGCCTTCTAAAACAATCTAATTAACCTCTTGTCTTCGGACATGTATCCCTATTACTCTTAAATACCTCTATTGTTTTTCTATCTATTTAACTAATTGTACAGAATTTTTATTTTATTTTAGTTTGGAATTAAAATAATACACAATTTAGATCTTAATTGTATTGTCTTTATTATATTAATATGTATTTACAAAACAAAATGTTATACTAACTCAAAATAAAACATTGTACATATTAAATTTAATATTAATAACAGATATTTCCAAATAAAATGTAAGTAGTACTAAATAAATAAATTAAAAAACGTCAATAAATAATAAAAAGGTTAAAATTCAGTTTGCCGGATATTAAAAGAAGACTTAAATTCAAAATGAACTGATTTCACATTGAAGAAAAGAATTTAAAAGATAAATCAAATTCGTTTTGTGTGAGAGAATGGTTTACGCTACATTAAAAATGAAAAGAAGAAAGTTAGTTGCTAAAGTAAAGACAGAGACCAAGCGAAGCAGTAAATAAAATAAGAGAAAAAGATAGGAGGCCGCGTCGGAAATAAACTCGTTCAAGGGGGCACGGGACATTTCCGGCTGAACAGTTCAGCTGAAACTGAAAACAGAAAGTATATTTTATACTTTCTTTTCAACTCAAATAACTTTCCTTTTTTTTTTCTTTAAATAATCTTTTTTGTTTATTTATATTTTTTCTTATAATATCTATTTAGTATAATAATTGTGTTTATATTTATTTGTCAATTAAATGTAAGGTTATATATAAGCGGTCCTTACTGATTTTTCAAGGTATAATTTATAGGAAATTGGCCATTTTTGCAAAAAAAAAAAGTAAGGTTATAAATCAGGGATTTAAGCTGATTTTTCTAGGTATAGTATTTTGCGGATTTTTCAAAATCTTATAAAGATATTTAGGAAACTTTTGAAAATGTGCATGAATCTTGCAGTTTTCTTTCTTTAAGCCCTTACAGTTTTCAGAAAAGTTACTTTTTTTGCAAAAAATTGTTAAGGTGCAATTTTTTTTGCGAATTTTTCCAAAAGTCATGAAGATATTAAGCTAAATATTAAACATGTGCATAAACTATGCAATTTTTGCTCTTCGAAATTGGCCTTTTTTGCAAATCAAATAAGTTTATACACCAAGGATCTATGCTGATTTCTTGATAATATGAAGGATTTGTGTAATTTTTTTTTTCATTTAAGTTCTATTTATGTTTTGTCGAAAATTGGCATTATTTGCAAAAAAGTCAGATTATACATCAGAGATTTTTGGCCATTTATCAAGGTAAAACTTTTTGGGAATTCTTGTTAACTAATTAAATAATTCTTGAAAATATGAAAGATTCTTGCAATTTTCTTTAATTTGAGTTCTTTTTTTCTTTAAATTAGACCTTTTTTGCAAATTTAAATAAGCTTGATGGAGTTTATTGGTGATATTTTAGTACTAATTTTTAATATTTAAAGCTACCTATTCTTTTAAAGTAATAAAAAGTATTCTGTTACCTTAATTTCAATATAAAATATATAACAATTACCTTTCTATAAAAGTACTACTTGTGTATTATTTTGAAAACGTCAAAATGGATTAAAAATGTTGAGTAAATAAGCTAAATTATAGTCCAGTTATTTTTACAAACCTCTAATTATAAAGCATCTCAAATTTATCATGCATTTTAGACAATGGTAAAGTCGACTTCAAAAAGATTTAAGATACAATGTTGAGATTAAAAAACGTTTATCCTTCGAAATTGAAATAAATTTTAATGATGTTGCATAAAATATGAAATAAAAGTGTTTAAACCTGGTGACCTTTATATATTTGAAATGATCTGTAAAAGATAATATATGTTAAACGGTAAATTAGTAGCGGTGGTATTCAAATTGCTTCAACTCAATAAAGGTAATTAATGCGTTGCCCAAATTACGCGCAACTAATAGGGTACCAGGTTACAGCTACGGTGTTCACTCGCTGTCTAATAAGATCGCTAAATCTGCTTTTGATGCGCTCGCGTCACAGATTCTGTAAGTATCAACCACGTATTACTTCCATTTATTATATTTTCATAAGTTTCTAGCATTATTAAGAAATCCTTTCACTTAATAACTGCAATTATAATAGTTGAATAAAAGTTATTCCGAGGTATTAAGATGAATTTTTCTTTTATTTTGTCCATAGCTAAAGAATGCTTTTGAAGAAGAGTGTTCTTTTTGTAGTATTAACTTTAATAAAGTTTTGAAATAATACTTTGATTTTTAAGTTGAATAGCTCAGTTATTTTGCAATAGTTGCATTATTTATCAAGATTAATTGGCAAAAATCGTTGATTTGAAGCCTTAAGTATTTTTGGTTCATATATTTTTTTTTATTAAAAAATCTTTTTAATATTGAAACTCTTAAAATGTTTAAAATATATAAAACAATAACAAAAAGTTAATATTCAGATGAAATCTAAAATAAGTTAAAAATAATAACTTAACTAAAAGTAAATATATCCAACTAGTCAAGTTTATTTAGTAAATTAGGTGTTCTTGTCACTACAAGATTAATATAACATAAACAAAGTCCTTAAAAGCTTAATTATATATGAAGAAGTGAGCTAGAGCACTGTATCCTTGAGGAATCCTTCTCCCTTGATCCTTTGGTGCACAACGACCGTAGGAAATTTGAGAGGGATGCTCATTCACTCACTTGGAGATATTTATCTCTTCATTAAGATATACTTGAACGTTTAACTGTGGTTCATGTTATCATATTGCATACAAAATTGTGAGGTTACATTCAATTTCATTTTGATGTTTCTATCAAATTTATTCAAAATATTTCTTTTAATTTACTTCTGTTATAATCAAGTAAAAAAATTATAGATTACATTGAAGATTTTAGCATCGTAAGGTTATAGCCTTGTTTTTTTTTTNACTATTTTCAAGGAGGTCCGGAGTTTATGCTATATTATAGAGAATTTTACGGCAATACTAATGCCGTTGACCGTTTTTAAAAATCTGCCCTAGTTTTCGAGATATAGCAAAAAAAATGTTTAAAATCAGTTAAAAAAGCATGGCTTACAGTCTTGCTTTTTTTCTTAAAAATGGGCTAATTTCAGGGAGGTCTGGAGTTTATGCTATATTATAGAGAATTTTACGGCAAATCTAATGCCGTTGACCGTTTTTAAAAATCTGCCCTAGTTTTTGAGATATATTAAAAAACAAAAAATGCTTAAAATCAGTAAAAAAAGCAAGGCTATAATCTTACTTTTTCGTAAAAATGGACTATTTTCCGGCAGGTCCGAAGTTTATGCTATATTCTAAAGAATTTTACGGCGAATCCAATGCCGTTGATCGTTTTTCAAAATCTGCCCTAGTTTTTGAGTTATAGCAAAAAAACTAAAAATGCTTAAAATCAGCAAAAATTGCAAGGTTTGGTTTTTTTTTTCCTAAAAATGGACTACTTTCAGGGAGGTCCGGAATTTATGCTATATAATAGAAAATTTTACAGGTAATTCAATGCCGTTGACCGTTTTTAAAAATCTGCCCTAGTTTTCGAGATATAGCAAAAAAACCAAAAATGCTTAAATAAGTAAAAATCGCTAGGCATAGTCTTGCTTTTTTTTCCTTAAAAATGAACTACTTTCAGGGAGGCCTGGAGTTTAGACTATATAGTAGAAAATTTTACGGGGAATTTAATGCCGAAGACCGTTTTTTGATATCTGTCTTAGTTTTCGAGAAAATGTTTAAAATCATTTAAAATTGTAAGGTTACAGTCTTCTTTTTTTCTTAGAAATGGACTTATTTTAAGTATGTCTGAGCTTTATATATTATAGTACAAAATTTAACAGCGAATGCAATATCGGAGACCGTTTTTTAATATAAATCTTAGTTTTCGACAAATTTACAAAAAATAATTTAGTTCTGAAGCTGAAACTTTGAATATTGACATATTAAGTTTTATATTATTAAAAATGTATATTAAACAATTGATTATATTATAATGTTATCATGTGCATCTTAGTTTGATCTATAGCATATTGCAATGAGTATTTAATTTTATACAAAATCATTTATCATACAAGGAAACGATGATTGGAAGCGACGCGTGTCCCGTGACTGCGTGAACGATGTTAAACGTGTCATATGTTAGTTCATGTTCACCGTTTGACATAAACGATGCGTGATAAAATTGCTAAATGGATTGTGAAATTTTAACGTAATAGATGTTTACATGCTGACGAAAATTTATTAGTTTAACCATTTAATATTTTAACAATGAATATGCATTGCGTTAGTTTTTTGATTGACAATAAGAGCTGACACTTTTCAGCGATGTTTATTACGGAATCTTGTTCCTGCGCAAAATCTATCTAAGATATAGAACATCTGGTAGTTTCTTTGGGCTTCGTGTTAATCTGTCCTGAAATCAGTTGTTTCTTATCGAATCGGAACTATTAAATGCTTAAGGAATAGTTGAATGTTTCCAAACTATTAATTAATCAGATGGAAATGTCGACGTGTTGGTTGCCAAATTGCGAGTAAAAACTTGTAATTTACTAGATGCTATGATTGTCTATTTTATTTTGCATTATTTAGGAATGATTCAACAAATGACTGTGCTAAGCTTTTACAAAAAATAAATCGTTCATAATATTCTTTATAGACTACATACTAAAAATAAGTCAATTAAACAAAAAATAGTAAGACTATACATCAATTAGTTATACCAAAACTAAACTTTTAAAAATTCCGGGGAAAATAACTTTAAAAATGTTTACGCTATAAATATTTTCTGTACAAATTTATTTTGTTTAAATAAAAGGTTCATACTAAAAAAAATT
>CM008234.1:9158174-9169102 GCA_002278615.1 Pogonus chalceus
TAGAACTACAAGTAACATTAATATGAAATTATTATTATGGAATTTCCTCAAACAAACTAGTGAATTTTTACAATTTTTTAAATATTTGGCATTTTAAAGAATTATAAATTAAAATCAATCATCTTAATTTAATACTAGATAAAATAAATTTATTCAGTTGCTACTTTTTATTTTCAGTTTATTTACATCAAAGGTATTTTCAATATATTTAATAAATGATTTTTAGATTAAAAAATCCCAGATTATAATAATAATTATTATTTTTATTATTTATTTTCATGTTACTAAAATAAAAATTTTTATACACTATTTATTACGACTTTTAATTTAAAAACGCATAAAGACAAAACAATCAAATAATGCTATTTTAATGTTATATTTTTCTATAATTTAATTGTGGCATCTAAAAATTTAATAAATAAACCTTAAATACCCAGAATATTTACCATTAGTAACCTATTAAACAATTTAAGGTGAATTTATATTAATAGCATAATAGTTATATAAATATATCCTTCTTATGTAAAATGAAAAATATATCTTTACATTGGAATTTAATACTATAGCGTATCCAACGTTTAGAATCTATTTCAAATATTGTTTGAATACAAAGCATCAGTAATACATAATTTCATTTTTTGACGTGAACCTAATAAATTGTAACGTCTACTATTCCAATAGACATAATCATGATTGATGTGTTCATTTTTGACATATAAAATTTATTTCTGTTTAACAAATGATTTGTGTTTTAATGACACATAAATAATGATATTATATTAAATATAATATTTGAAAACTTTTACATACATAAGTGTTTGTCAAACGGTAAAAGTAATATTCTTGCAAGCACGTGCAGTAAAATTTCTGCAAATCCACAATATCATTTGTCTTATTGAGGCTTGGAAACTTGATTTGCTTTTATTTGTCTTTTGTTCTTTATTTGTTTCGGAAAAAATCGAGCCAGTTGTATTTACTAAACTGAAACAGTCTATTCTGGAGAAACTGATAAAGTTCTTTTATTTATTTTCTGTCAATAATTACGGGTTTATTTAACGTCTAAGTTATATTTACTTTTCCTAAATGATGATAAAAGATTAAAGTTAAATGCAAAAACACAATATTGAATTTTCAAAGACCATAAAATCAAACATCCAGTGTAGCATATCAAGTAACATTTTTCCGTGTCACAATTTTAGTAGACAAGTTCAGCAAACAATCGCTTGCGTATCCACGGATAGCTTCGATCTGAATAAAACGTGAGCTGAATATTTGGGATTGCATAATCACGTTGGTCTTGTCCGGTTCAGGTGGCAGAACGATAGCGCCGATACGGCAAATATTATCACAGGAAAATAGCGCCTTTGGACACCTATCAACCCATGTATATCGCGTCGAAACACGATCCTATACTCGCATATGTAATCAAAATTCTTCGATTATATACATTTTCTATAAAGGAATTTCTCTCATAATCGTTTTATTGTTTAATATACCTTTATAATCTGGTGCCTTAAAATAAATGTCAGTAGTAACAAAGTGGATAAACCATGTACATCAGAACAAACCAATAAAGTAACAAATCGAGCGTAATAATAGCAGTGTATAAGGTGCATCTTCGCTTACATTACGCTGTGCGAATATCAATTGGTTGTGGTGTACCGGATGAACAGTTGTGCTTGTCGACCCAAGTCACCATCTCTATGTGTACATACTAACCGATCTAGCATTCGTTACACGATTAAACTGCTGTGTAATTAATTTACTGTTGTGAAATTTGTGATCCTTCAGGGTTTGAGGTGTAAATATATACTGTCATTAATGACTTCTATCAAAATTCTTATCGGGAAAATTAATAATAGTTCATATTCGTTAAAAACAAAAGCTGAACATATATTTTATAACTCAAAAATATACAACAGATTTATCATTTTCATCTATCTAAGGGAGGAAATATATGTAAAAAATAATATTGCAATATTTGAAATAAAACAAAAGTTACAGCCGCTTTTGGTTTTGAATTTTATAAGCAATTCTACTATCTTTAAAACTTTTAACCATTGTATCTAAAAACTATATTTTTCAAATCACCACCCGGAGTCTATAATATATGATAATATTTTTATTCAAATAATAGATTTTTATTAGAAAAAGTATATTAATTTTTAAGGTACTTTAATAAGAAAAATATAATTTTTGTACTTTTTGGTTGCAATCTAAGCGGTTTGAGTTGTAGGTTCCTCGGCGTGGAAAAGTTTATTATTTGCAGTCGTATAAACAACACCATTTTCTAGGCAATACGTCAACTATTTTTAACTTCCTGTGTAGTGTTAGTAAAGTTAAAATGTGCACAAAACCACGTGAAAAGTTTCAAATAAATAGGGTTATTAACTTGCTTCCAAACTATTACTCAAAAAATGTGAAAAAACACATTTAGTATATCTCCCTTCACTGCTTAAATAAGAAATTTTTGTTATAAAAATTTTAAACTTTAAGAGTGAATATAAATAAAAATACTTTATAATAAAACGAAACTTTTAAGAAAATAATTTTATTTGATTAAATAAAGCAGCGTAAAGATTCTTACGAACTTTATAACTTTATTAATAATTTATAGTTTTATTAAAACTAGTCTTTTATAGGTTTCACACAAATATTACAAACTTGTTAAAACTTAAAAGTTATGAGAAGTCATTTTATAAATATTTTATTATCATAATTTACATCAAAGATGATCAAATAATAAATTTATATAGTATGTTGATCCGAATAACCATGTTACTCTAATACAGAATTAATTCTCGAGTTAATCTTATGCATACACCATAATCTTGGAATTAAATTGTTCTCCAATGCGGTTTTACTTAATAATATCTGTAGTTCGCATAGTTTGGTAACTGATTTAATCAAAATTCTTATATTTTATACAGAACTGGCAAAATATACTCTAACATTAATTATTGCATTTTTGGAAAATAAATTTACCTTGATTTATATATTAAAAAACTATTAATTTATTTTATTAAATAAAAATAAATTAAATTTTAAGATAAGAAAGTTTTGGTCGTTTAAGACAAATAGTATAATTAATGATGTTGGTACTGTGCAAAGTCTTGAAAACTCGTTAAATTTTTTCCCATTTTCGTACATGAAAATCTAAATTGAACTAGAAATTTTTTCACACACCACCATATAAGAACAAACCCAATGAAGTAGCCAAGAAACTGCTGGTTCTTCCACAATCTAAATCAACGTCGACTAGGACCTTTGTTTGTTAGAAGTACAGTGAATCGTTCCGCTGTACGCTGTACTTTATGATTGGAAGTGGAAGTATAAAAACTACTTGTACGTGGTTCTCCATTAGGAACAATGGAGAAGTGTGGGTGGTTTCTAGTCAGTTTGATGTGCTAGGGATTCTAGAATGGTTTTCATGAATCATTAGCTTTGAAATTCGAGTATGTGGCAAATATATGGGTATTAGAACTTCTATAAGATAATATATCATACTTTTTTATACAATATTATTTCTAACACATACTCAAACCAAAGCAAACAAAAATATTTTGAATTCATTTTGTTTTTATTGAGCTTAAAGCTTGTAAATACTAAAATAAATATCCATAGAACGTATATAAATTTTATAAAAATACATAAAAGTCAATAAAATAATCTTTGTTTGAAAATAGCAATTGAAATCCATTAGAAATTTATAGGATAGAATGTTCTCTGGTTCTTGTCTTATATAAAAAGTTCACACGAACCGAACCGAACCTGTATTGATAGGAAACTGCATTTTAACGTAGACGATACTAGTGTACTTCCCTTGTGTTGTTTCAGAAATTGCCCACAAACACGCAATCCCAATTTACTATACTTCTTATAGGATAGGGTGGTGGTATAGACCCTGGTATGACCCTTCCTTTATAACGAAAGATTGCTATGAATTATTTATTGACCTTTACGAATAATATATATGCCATTTCAAATAATTTCAAATCGCTTCCAAATACTCATGGTTACTTGGACATCAAAAGACGAATATTGTGTTCATTTATTTTTATTTTGAACTAGTTATAACCAAAAACAAATATACTCTTCATTTTTAAATAGATTCATAATTAATAAATATATAAATTTTATATCTTGTCAAGTATTGTTTAACAATTCAAACGGGCTCGCAGTTATTAGAAAGGGCAACAGTCTCTCATATCATTAAAAGAACTTTGGCTATTTTTGAGATTTAAAAAAATATTTAATTTTTACATCTTCGACACATTTTCTTTGAATTAAAGAACGATTTGTAAACAAAAATTGTACTCATATCTAAAATAAAATCAAAATTATAAACTCAAAGTTTGCCAAGATCAAGTAATAAGAAATACATCAGTTTTAGCATCTGTCTGCTTATCTCTTCATTTTAGATTTAATCATACATATACACATTATTTTTGGATAAAAAACAATTTGGTGACACAGATCTTAATGCATAAAATAAAAAATAATTTTGTTTATGACTGACTTTGTAATTTATTTGACGCCTACGTTGCTCTTGTAACAAAAGCTACATATGCGCTTTAGGATGCACTGGTAAGGGTTGAATTCAACCCCACGCAACCGCTTAATAGTTAAGTTTGATGATTTTAATATCAATAATAAGAAGCTCAAGTTATATAGAAAAAATATTAAATTTTTAATCAGTTCTTGCGCTAAATTTTTCCTACAATCCATAATGCTCTGGTTGGGCATATTAAGCAATGAATTTTGTAGAAAAATAATAAATCCTTAAATAAATAATGTGAAATAACTAATAAGTTATTTTTGATATAAAATGCATCAATAAATTGCGTTATTTATTTAAAGCTTTAAAATTGAGGCGAATAAATGCCTGATTGTGCACAACAAATACTGAAATATATATGATTTGAGTGAGAGGGTTAAGCAAGAATTCGAAATAATGATATTATAACAGTAGAACATTTTAGTAATTTCGTAGGCACCTTTATCATTTTACAACGGACTGAATGTGTCACATTTCAACCATTTGGAATATGAATTTTACAGGGAGTCTCGTTGCGTCAGTTGTCGACTAGTGGTATGTGTGTATATATCCGGCTTAATCCAAGATCGACTAAACGTCAGCCATTTGCACACCAAGCTCTGCAACCTCATGTATATTACAAACTCGTATGTTTGTATACATATACGTATCACATATACATACATATAGATATTTGCAAATGTATTTTGTTCGTGTCTCGTGTTAGTATAACGCGCACTTGGATTAAAGTGCATGTGTTCATATGAAGGACAGCTTTTCTGAGCTTTTAATCATAAAACGAGAGGAAAATTAAATATTTAAATTAAATTTATATCTACTTAACCTGCTGGAAAGACATTTTTTATTAGTTAATCTAATTTTATATGCAAATATGTTTTTATTTAAAAAATATTATACGTTTTAAAAAATTTATTAAACTTTACTTTATTTTTGCCTTTTATAAATAGAAATATAAACCTTCTGCTATAATAACTATTTTTCTTATACTTATGGAGAAGCGCGACTCATGCATAGGTTCTGTTGAAGTGCCGGACCCTCAATTTTTATTGAGTATTATAGATAATATCCAATATAATGATTTTTTAATCATTTCTTTATGTTTATATATTATTTAATTAATTATTAGGGCAGCACTTCTACTTATAATAAACTATAATAATTTATTATTAAATCTAATAGGATTAAACAAAAAAATGTTATATCATAAATAGAACATTTCAAAAGTTTCATTTAGTAGAAAAAAAAAGAAAACCATAGAGCACATAAACGTGTGATAACATTTAACAAACAAAAAGTTGCCGAAAGTAGAACGCGGAAGCATAAAGAAAACTAAACGACTTATGAAAACATGAAAATGGTTATAGTATGAAAAATAAGAAACTTTAAGTTGGAAAACATGGAATAATATTCCTCCATTTTATTCTAACATATTATATCGTTGTAAGGAAACCTTCAATGATTACAATAATATTATGTTTTAAAGGAAATATATAAATATGTAAACAGAAATTCGAATACATTTACACTATACTATAAATTCACCACATCAGCAAATATTCAAATTAAAGTGTTTTTGAAAAAGCTTTTTCAAGCGAAAATATAAAACGAAATCCCTATTACTACCTTGTATAAGATTTTTTAGATATTTCAAGTATCCTTGCGTAAACAAAACTAGAAATAACTGAATTGGTTCACCTTTGCCGCACAGAAAAATATATATTTTACGAGTATATTGATCGTAAACATTTTTCGAAAACGGGTTTATACTGATAAATTTTATAAATAAAATAAGTATTCATATATGTAAGGATCAGTTGAAAAATCTATTGATGCTGTTATGATAACTTTCAAGTTTTCACATAAGTAAGCAAACAAATTCTTTCTGGTAACGGCAGCGATGCACATTGCAAATGTTTAGCGAAGCATAAGATCTAAACAACCATTTGGGCCTACAAAGACGACTAAAGTGCAAGGAAAGCCAGCGTAAGTTGTGGTCTTGGAAGACGTTAAGCGACGGTCAATACATGTTGTCTCGTAGCCAACACAGATCAAACCTACGGACATAGGCGCTACGATATATAATCTAACCGATTAAGGTTCTATGTACAAAATTGGTTTTTAATGCTTGAATAATAATACTTCTTTGTTGTGTTTCTGTTTTTCGTTTTTCCTTAAACGTATACGCGTCGGGGAATTATGAAATACTTATTTGTATTTAACTTATATAAAATTGTACAATTATTTTGTTATTTTCGCTATAATTTGGTGAATATTGAATATCAGTTACTAAAAATAAGTTTTTTGTATTGATCGTAAAAACTAAATATAATTTTAAGATGCTTTTAATAGTAAACGTTAATATAATAGAACTAATGATATTTTTTAAATTCTATTTATAGTATTTCATTTGTGTAGTATAAATCAATAATATAGTCTTATTTAAATGTTATTTTTTACATTTTTTGTGTCTGTTTTATTTACAAGTTTTCAGAATATTCTAAGGGATAAACTTATGTTCTTAATTTTTTAAATAATTAAATACTTTAAATTTTAAAAATAACTTTTTACAACCGAATATAAACTACCACTTTACTCCCTACAGGAAAGTTTGTGTTTTACTCCATTTATTATTGATTGAAATATTAATATTACTAGAATTTTCAACATTTACATAGATATATCAACTTTCTAAAATAAATTTTTTACTTATAACATAATAAATAAATATTACTTTTCATTAAAAAAAGATACCTATTTCCATAGAAACATAACAATTACCTAGATCTATTGATGTGTTTATTAATCATATGAAATCAAATTTCAAATTAATTAAATTAATTGTAACTGTAAGAAAAGTTTATATATATTATGCAGATTGAATAAAATAAAACGTAAATAGTTTTGCATATAATTATATTTATTAAAATATTTTGTATAAATATTATTAAAATAATAGTAGAAGAAATAGGTAAATATGTTTGTTGTTTAAAATTGAAAAGATTGAAACATTTTCCTGAGAAAGTTCAATATGTACTGCCACTGTTTCCACTAAGCCGTTTATGCGTCCACATACGTTGCCATGTGGTGGCCCAAAGCGGCCCTTATTTGGATGCTGGTTGCTAGCAGACTGAATTGGGTCCACGCGGCAGCCAGAACAAATATTTGCGGTTCTTTTAAAGGAGGCAAGCGAGCCTACGGAAGCTTAATATCCCGTATAGTAGCTGGAGTCAAAACGACCCGAGCTCATGAAATATTTAATGCGTTTTGATTCGCTGATGATGACGGCTCATTCGGGTTTCGAAAGCGTAAAGTTTTCAACTTCGTAATTCGTTTAACCAACCGTTTTATAATGAGTCAAATCATTTGATTTCAGAACTTTACTGCTGTTATATGAACAGATTTCACAAAATTTACGTATACCAAAAATAAAGTATAGCATTATAAAAGTGCGCTCTATTCTACCAATTTATTAAGCACTCTGGGGTTTTGTTGGCCAGTAAGTTAGTAGTTTCGTGATATTCGTTTTCGTGCGTATGCATTGCACGCTTTTCTCTTTGTTTTATTTGTTTTTAGTGTTTTTGTCTTTTTTATTGCACAAAACATTCTAGTATTCACAAAAAAATAGTTAATTATGTACTAGACCTTACAAAAAAAATAATCAAAATAATTATTTTTGTTTATATCAAACTAAAACAATAAAAACTCATTTAAAATGATTGAAAAACAAAGTTAAATAAAGTCTATTCCCATGTCAGTAGAAATTTAAAATGATAAAGCGAAAAAAGTATGATTTTTGTCAAAAAATATCTTATATAATTCATACATCAGTGCAATAAACACGTCATGACATCCGTAACTTCTTTGCACAAACAGACGTTTGCATAACTGCATGAAGACGAAGATGCTAGACTTCGTGTTCCCTTGACATTTCATACATAAAAGAAAATGGCGAAAATGCGGCGACATTATTCTTACGTCTAGCGTTTTCGGTTACACCGATATTGTAACAACCGCTCTGGGTACTTTTGGTACGATTTGAATGTAGCAACTATCTCCACATTTTGATATGAAACAAACAAAGAATTTCAACACTGTTTTATTTAGCAGACTTTGCTGTTTTATTGCACTTGTTCGAACTGGTGATAAATTTTTCATATGTGTTTTAAGCTCGTTCAACATTTTACAAATAAAACTACCCAGTGTCTGTACACAATAAGTTTGTTCGATACTATAAAGTAGATTAAATAATTTATTTATAATTCAATAGAGCATTATCTGCAATATTTAAGATAAAACTTCAAATATTAAGCAACCAAATAGAACAATATTTTCTAATTCAATATAATATACAAACATTTAAGGGTAGAAACTAGAACAAAAAAGAAATGTAGCACACCCGTCAGCTCTATATTCCAACAGAAAAAAACCTAGTTAAACCAAAAACTCATTAGCCAAATTCAATTTTATTTCCCCCTAAGAAGGTACAATACCTCTGGTAATTCGAGAAATCTCATTGTCTACTTATTAAGAAGCAGATAAAAACAGTAAAATCCCGATTGAAGTTATAAATTAGTCGAAAATATCTTAATTGAGTGGTGGAAAAAATTTTCAATTAAAATTTTTAAGCAATGAAAGTTTTTTCTTCATCGTCAGTACGTATATTAAATGGATTTTTCCATAGGTAGATTAACTTATTTGCATAATCTCAACGTAACGTTACAAAAATGCATAATAGAATTTCATTTTTGTGAAACCACTGAATTTTTCACGGGTAGATGGAAAGAAAACTCCACCTGCCAGAAGATACTAGAAAGCACTTATTTTAAAATTTCCCTTATCTTTAATGTAATCAAAATTATTATGAGTCTTTGCACATTGTAAAGTGAAGTCTTACAAGAATTATATTTAACACCATTACGATTAATTTTTCGTTTTTCTTTTTCACTTTTTTTTTTAAATGAAATTAATACCAGAAAATTATTCCAGCTGTAGAAGTATTAATTTGCTTAATTAACTTAATTGGATTGTGGTATTATGCTGTTTATATTTTTTTAATTCCTTTGCTCTCGTTTTTAAAAATATGAAACGTGGACTATATTTGACTTTGTAATTAAACCAAATGCAATTTTACTGATTTATAGCGATTTCACAAGTGTTTACTTTGTTTATCGCATAATACCAACTTATTTTTAAATATTTTTTTCTTTAAATTTAAGAAAATATATATAATTATTAAAGAAGACTAAGAAAAGAAAATATTTGCAAACATTTACAACTATGAATCACTTTGAGATTAAAGTACAAGTATCCCAAAAGGGTCGGGATATTTCCGAAGTTTGGAAACCTCTCGAACATTTCAATCGCAAAATTCAATCGTTGAAGATAGTCTGTTGGTTTTAATTCTTACACAACCTGAATTTTGTAAGGTTTAAGTTGCAAATCCTTCTTTATAATGCTTTGTAAAGACGATTTTCGAACGTTTAATTCTTGACCCTTTTGGGACACACTGTACTTTAAGAAACAGGAATTATAAACATTTCTTTTAGGAAAAAAATATGAATTATTATAAAAATTTTAAAAACTGATAATTTTATTTTATGTTAATCGATATAAAAAGACAGTTAAAAGACAAGATATATAACTTAGTTAATAAACTGAAGTCAAAAATAGAAATGCAAACAAGTAAAGATTAACGCTAAGTGACATGAACCTGTAAGAAACAAGAAAATTATGTTCGAGTAACAGAACATTTTTGCCAGAGGCTTCACCGTGACTTACCTTCAGCAACACGATAGAGATAAAGATAATGTACAAAGAAGTCTTTCCGACATCTCCTAGTGCAAAAGTAATAAAAGTCTCCGCAAAGCACATTACTTGATTACTTCACTAACAATGTAATACTCCTTTTTCTATGTTAAAGGAGTGCGAGGCGGTACCCGCGGCCATTACCGCTCTTGATGTTATTACATTCTGATGCGCCACTTCACTGCCGTCGGCTTGTTTTCAAATTAAATGCTCGGAAACTGGTCAAAATTATGACGACGTTTTTCAATGTTTACCTCGAGAAATCTAATTTTAAATCATTTCTTATTTGAACTACTTTCGATCGAACTTTTTCAAAATAAAATCATTGCGGTGCTCTATATTTTCCACTATACAATCACTTTTACACTCATGGAAAATATTATTAATTTAATTTAATTTATCACTCTGTCAGTTAAATTATTATATGCAATTTTCATTAATAATAAAAAATAATTGATTCAATTTAATATAATGAAATTTATACATTTATAAATTGTCCCTTTTTTTAGCAATTCATATATTGTAATTTTATAAATGACTCTACGATTTATTGTTTTATTCCTGT
>CM008234.1:9185129-9200670 GCA_002278615.1 Pogonus chalceus
ATCAGGAAAACAGAATAAACTTGATAAAAGCAATTAATTTTTAAGTAGTTATGATAAATATTGTTTGTAAATGAAAGACACCATTGTTAATAAATGAGAAATGTAGAAATAGGACAGATACATTGAATAACGATGTTGTAAGTCATATAAGATAGATGAAAACAAAACAATAACGACCAAAGGCAAATGGAGGTTTACAGTAGAGTGTCAATGATTCATCGGTTTAATGAAGTAGTTTGATGGAAATATATAGTGCACAAAGACAATTTGTCCCTAAGACGTGTAAAATACAACAGCAATGACTTGGGAAACTAAATTACAACACATACCGGTCACTCACAAGCCGCAGAATTTCAATGTTAAGATCCTAGTAGCTATTTCAGTCATTTGTCAGTCAGCATGGTATAACGGAAGCCAACACAACCGTCAGTTAATCCGTCTGTCCACATCTACTCAAACTGGTTCCTTTATCTGTTTCCCTCGATCGCACCATGTTCCATTTTGCTTAACCGAATTCTAGTTTACTAGTAGGCTTACGAGTATGTATTGAACATTGAGTATCAAGCCTTGTAGAGTGCACCTCTCCAACGAATGAAACATTTATCTTTTCCTTACAGTTCTGACAAGACCTTACACCGAACGCTACTGCCTCGTGGTATACGTATCCGTGTTTCATTCCTGTAAATTATTCAGGTTGCACATTGACCCAAGTTGCTGCAACTTTGAATTCCCCCATTTGGTGGCACTGTTCACTAATTCAATATTGAATGGATCTCTCCTTTCCATGACTGGATCTGTTTTCTGCTTAAGGTTGCGTTCTAATTTACAAATCATGGAAATCCAATAAAATAAACAAAAATACTATTAACCATCATTTTATTATATTTACTTTTATTTCAATCATAATCATTTTAATAAATATAAAGTTATATTACTCAGATAAAAATATAATTTGATTTAGTTTGAAAACTCCAATAAAACTTTATCTATATTTAGAAGATTTAAACATAACTTAATTTTGTTTATTTACTATAAAAGTATTATTTAAATATGAAACAATTGTGTAATGGAAACATTTAAACATATAAACTAAATACAAAGTTAGGAACACAGCCCTAAATTCGAATTGTATACCTTAGCTAGACAGTGTCGATTTCATATAAGTAGTTTTAGTACTTTGGTCGTTGTATGTACTGTAGTTTCGATTTCTAACTAGTAGTAATACTGTTCACACTATACACTGTAGCTATTTATAGTGCTACCCTGTTATCGAGAAAGTAATTACCGTTATTATCACGCTACCAGGCACATATATGAAGGGTATTTATTGTCGCTACAAAACTGTCGACGCAATATAAATAGTCTATGACAGGATATGATGAGGAGCTTCCAATTTTTTCGGTTGTAAAATATTTATTTGTCTATTATATGAAATGATGTACGTGACACATAATAACATCGACATGTTATGCTTATAGCAATTTTTATTCTCTGTAAACTAATTTTGAGGTTTTACTAAATGTTGCATTTTATGACATGACAAAGATATTTATACAACACAACAATACATTTTATATTACTCTTAAAATGTAAAAAATAAACCTCTAACGTCATAAAATCATAGATAATAAATTTCATAGTTTTAAAATTTTTATTTTTTAAATTTTAAGTAAGTTTGTTGAAAGATCTACTCATAAGCATGTCTCAAAAAAGTTTCTTACACTCTAGAGACTTAAGATTGTAGAAATTTGTTGAAATATCTGATTTAAACTTTTTTATGAACTGCTTCTATTTTTAGAATATATTAGAAATAATATTTCAGTATTAAATTAAAATAAACCATTAAAGAACACTTTGAAAATATTCATATAAATTGAAATTGATTATACCAAAACCATATAGTTCTGTTAAACACGAAAAGCATATATTTAATTTTAATAAATATATGGTTGCAAATACCTAAAGGAATTTCTTTAATATCCTATTTGATCATTCATCATTTTATTTTCAATTAATTTACCTAATGAACTTTTTACTATGAAACGGATCATTATACGTTAAATGACCTTGAACTTTTATAAAGTAATTTGCGAAATTATTCCTTATAATAAATATCACGCAAGTTACAAATTTGAATTTTTAATTAGAAGCACAAATTTCCTTTCTAATCAATTTTGAATTAGTATGGAAATTTTATCGCAGCAAGTTTAACTAATATGACAATAGGATCTAAGTAGAACATGTTCCCATCAAGTACACTATTCTAGAACCATTACTCATATATGTATTTGCATATATGAACAGACCCATCATTCATACATATAATTACAATTTAATGCTCTATTAATTAATCAATCTGAAATACACGCATCTTGGAATTTACAGTAAATCATTTCAGTTATATATTATATTGTCCATCTTTTTACCAAAAATGTAATTCCAAAAAAATTGGGTTATTGAGAAGTAAATTTTTTATTTTGAAATTAATGAACTTCACGCTCGAAATGTATATTTAACAGTTGAAATATATAATCCAGTTAATGTATATATCCACTAGTATACTTTTCAGTTTATAAATAGATTCATGAGAACTACATTAAAAATTAAACATTAGTTTTTTTTTACATTCATTATTGGAAATATAAGCTAGTCTTTTCTAACCATTGTTAATACATAACAATTCTTTAATAACTATTATATGTATACTTTAAATAAATAAGTTAGTTAATGTTTGCATTTACTAGTAACTGCATTATAGTTAAAGCTTTAACTGTAACATATATAGAACTTTTCTTTTGCCCATTAGTTAAAATTTATTTAATCAATTTTAAATTTGATTTCATATAATTTTTAAATTTAATTTATATATTTTAAATATNAAAAAGTAGTGAATAAACATACCAACAACAAAAATAAATAAAAATATATGTCTTATTAAATTTATTCAAATATTTTAACGTGGTATATTTCATACTTATATAATGTAACAAATGCTAAAATATGAAAGAGGTTTTATTTTTACGTTCATATACAGAACTTGAAAAATAAAAGAAACATTGTATATATAAATTTATATTTTTCATGTAATATTCATGAACTTAATCCAAAACATTATTTTTTACTCTTTTGTTTTCTATTAGATAAAATATTTAAATTTGTTTTGAACAAGTAAATAGTTTTTTATCTTTATTGTGTTTTCAATCTGTAAAATTAATAGATTTGTAAAGTTTTCTTTTAAATATTTAGAATGGCATGAATCTAAATAAATGTGTTACAGAGGATAAATATTAAGTAATTTTTCCCGTAACCAAAAGCAAGGGTCATAATGAATCAAAGAGAAGGATTGCTTGTAACTGCCAATCGGTAACGAATCGATGTAAGAGAAAGCACTTGTTTTCCACAAACAATCCAGTAACCAATACATCTTGTTTTGTCCAATCAATATCAAGTCGAAAGGGAAGAAGGTCAAAGTCTCTCACCGTTAATTGGATAAAGAAGTCAAGATCAAATAACACTCAATAATCTATTTGGATTAACGCGTTTACATACAAACAATGAAACGAATCGCATTTAGTGCGTTTTGTAGGTAATTAATTAATGTGCAAAATGTCGGAATTAATATCTCCAATATGAAAACAAAACTCCCTATTCTGTTGTACCACTTACCACCATTTCGTGTCTGGATGGCATTTCATATTTCATAGCTTCTGAGAAATTTGTATAATTTGAAAATGTAATGGAATTGTGAATGGAATATATATTTAACGCTTTCATCTTGTTTATAAACCACATAAAGTTATTATATTTAATTCTTTTAACAATCATAGACAATAAATACTTACCCCTTTGGAAATATAGTTAACTTTTATTTTCAGCACAAAATCTTAATTATCCAAAATAAACTTATAGGCATTTCAATCATTTCCTAAAATTTCTTTTTACACTAAATTACAAGAATGATATAGATTATTTTTGAAAATGACACATACAGGCTTGTCGAAACATTTTTTCTACTGACCGTGAAGTTTGCCAATGATATAAATGCTATTTATTAAGTTGCACAAGTATCGTTCTTTCTTACAACCCTTCATTCATTTTTTTAACCTTTTATTATAAAGACTCTTGTTTTTTGAGCAACCGAGTACATACATATGTTAAGATTCTAATATTTAAAATATTTATTAAATTAAATATTTATTTCTCCATTGCAAGTATTTTCGTTATAAATGGCATAATTCTATAAACACCCAATTCGACGACGTCGACGACTACGACAAAAACCCCGTCACCTAAATTTGTATTTCCAGGAAATGCTTATCGGTGTTGCGTAATTTTGTAACTTTATCATCCAAAGCGTAACACAAAAGTATATAGTTGAATTTCGCGTGACGTTTTAATATATAAATATATATCGGTATCAAGCAACACGCAATAATTTGTTTTATGATAAATAAAAAGAGGAGAAATACGATTAAGCTTATGTATTCTTTTTGACACTAACTTTTATTTTATTTTAACACGAAGTTCACTTTTTATCTCAGTAAGTTTATGGGTATATCATAAAAAAGGAAAGATTTGGAAATTTAATATATTATATTATACCTGTGAGTTACAAGTTACATTTTTTATATTGTATGATGCGCTTCTGTACGAGTTTCAATATTTTCTATGAAGCTGGTTGCAGTACTGTTGCTACGCCAGTCACGATTCTAGCAACTCCGTTATCATTTGTCAAATGGAGAAGGAACAATGCGATCTTTCGAGGAATATTGTTGTACGTGGAATACGCTAAGAATTTCTTTACTCTTCTAGTTTGTAACAATTTATATTCTTGTTTAATCAATTTGATTTAAAGCAGCAAATAAACTTGAATATTTGCTTCAAATTCACTTTATACTCAAATCAGAAATTCTCTTCATAAATTTTAAATTTCATTTAAAAATTTTAAGCCATTGTTAAAAGACATCATTCAGCTTAATTTTTTTTATTTGCTTTTTTCAATTATTAACAAAAATAACAAAGGAAAGATATAAAGAAATACTTATGAATTAATTATAAGAATAAAATAAAACTTGTATTTTCCTGAAAATTTCAAAACATTCTGTTTTCTTAAGTTAAATACAAATAACACTTACATTACTCCAGTGACAAAACGAGATGTAAACGTAACCTTATTGTCGCAACAAACGCAATTTCCCAACAGACGCAATCATAACCTAAATATAATATTTCTTTGAAGCCGTCACCGCATAATCTACTAAATCCATTAATCTTCCTTATGTACGCAAATGTAGCATTTCGGGGAAATAAGAAACATAACTTTATACTGCTTTATTGCTATATATCTAATAAAAAGTAAACGTTACCAATTTTTTTTAGGCATTTTGTCCGGCTAAATTATATACTTATAAAAAAAATAAGTTAATAAACTAATATTTGAGGTATAAAATTCCACAATATTAAACCAATAGCGGCAATTTCATTGCATTTGACACTTTTGATAACCAATATGATATCCGCCTAAAGTCAAAACTGCATTTCCTCTACTTCACAAATAATTCGTATATACCCCGTCGTCGAGACGCTACAGACGCCGTACGTGACACCATGGCATTGAGCCCTTGCGGCCGGCACGTACATGATGGGTCTATGCGTCCCATCCAGCAACCGTCTGCGTCTGTACACCGCAACACGACAGCACGAACAGAAATGACACGTCAGGACGCGTCACGGAACGTCAGTGTCTTAGGGGATATGCGAACCTGTATACTACCAGACGTGAACATAGAATTGTTGCATTTTGTTGTTGATACTTTTTTTTTCTCTCTTATCCATCTGGGATATTGTTTCAAATATAATTATTATATTTAGAAATGTAATCATACCGAGGAAAATATTATTATAGAATAGATACAGCTTATGAATCTGATATATTTGAAGAAGATAAACGAGTCTGTTGACATTAAGACAAATGGAAAAATTCTAAAAATGCTAACACGCAAACATTTGTCTATTCCTATTTACGTACTTGCATATCTATTAATTTAAAACTGTAAGTTTTTATATTTTTCAACTTTTAACACCACCAAATGATGCATATATTTATATCTTACCTACCTGACAAATAATCATGATAAAAAAGTAATTTACGAATTTCATTTCCAGTTTCAACAACTTTTATACTTAATAATATTGTTTTTAATCAATCAAGCAATACATCAAAAATTTAATTAAAACGAATTGAATAATGCATCATAAAATTCATCAAAAAACTTATCAATATGACATGAAAAAACAACATGTAAATTTTATCCATCAAAATATTGCACATTCAAAAATATCTGAACTTTCTGTTGTAATAAACTTTATAAAGTTTCAGTTAATTTAATCAAAATATAATATGCATTTAATTATTTTTACAATAAAACAATTTTACTTTTAAAAAAATGAATATGAATACAGACGTATATTTATTTCTTGTGTTATAAAATTCTCTTTCCTTTGAAAGACATTTCTAATCCTACTTGTATGATATGATAGTTTATTTTTGTGTCTTTCTCGCCATGTAATATAATTTTGAGAGTACTATTTCATAATGTACACGCGCAGAGAACAAAGCCCATGTGTTAGTCTTTGAAGAATGGTATCTAAGTTTTAGTTTTTCATTTTTAGTACAACGATATTAAATATGATTCACTTCTTTATTTTTATATTTAATAACTTAAAATTTAAACTTTTGTAAATAATATATTTATATTTAACTGGTTTATATTACCTAAAGTGTCTACGTTAAAAGCAAATAAAGTTTTAAAATGAAAAACTTGTAAGAACTACAACTCAAATGGTTTATTGTCTTAAGTAATAAAATTTTTGTAGCAGTTTCTCTAGGAAATAATGAAGATGTACGTTCTATAAAATATAAATAAAATCAAGATATCTATAAACTGCAAAACAATAATTGAAGTAATTTATTTTATTTTCAATTACTGTAATATAATTTTAACAAGTTAAAATGCAATTTTTACCATAAAATAAATAATAAAACAGATATAAGAGATATTTTAGAGAGAGCATTCTAATGTAACATTAAGAATTTAATCAAAATTACAATGTTAGACAATGATGTAGACATGACTGAGAGAGCACTTCCGTAAGTTCATGTCAAGTGCATAGTACAACACCTTGCCGCACTATGTCTAAGTTCGTGACGTGTCAACACTAAACTTAGTCATAAGGAGATTAACTCAAGACGTGCGGATTTACTGTGAATGTATGTATGTTTATCTTGTGCATTACAATACTTCTATCAATAAACACAAAGTTTACAAATAATTTTCATTCAATTTCTGAAGATTTACATTCTATTATCTGATATAATTTTCTTACAAAGTAGCAAAGTATAAAATAAATTAATTATAAATTCTTATAAATCATTAAGACCACACACAGTGAAACAGACATAGGAAGAATGAATAATGCAGCACAAGAAATAAAATAAAAGTTTAAATGGCATTGGTTATTCATAAGTACTGAAAGCACCTACTGTAAAAGTGCTGAACTATACGTTTCAGCAGGTTCTGCACGGCATAAAGCGGTTACAATAATTAGTCTGGTAATGAGCCATACACTGATTATACAATGACTGATTACTTTGCGTCGGTATGTAAGTGCTCACACTTTATTCTTGTATAACTTTATACCTTAGAGAATCCAGATGTTTGATTTCTGACATGTATTATTCTATAAATATTTATTTCGCTCAAATGCATTATAATATGAAACTTGTAGATGTAAATTAATTTTACGTTAATCGATAAGTATAAAAATAATTATAATATACGTTTACAATAATAAGCACTTAGTATAATTATATATTTTATCTTTCTAATGATATTAAAGAATAATATTAAATATTTAATAAAGTATTAGATAAAGTAAAATCTTTAAAATGTTAGGAATGGCTATTCTTGAATTATGCCTCATTCCAAACTTATTGCAGAATATATTATTCTATTTAAAAAATATGATCATCTTAATTTGTAAAAGTTTAATATTTTGTTCGAACAATAAAAGTGAAATGTAGAACTAAAATTGAGAATATATATTTTATTGATCGTAAAATAATAGAATTGTGAACGGTAAATTTAGTAGATGTCATGAAGCATAGTATAATATGAATGAATAAAGAGAAGCCATTAATTGCCATTAAAATAATGTAAAATCCGACACTCCATATTCTAAGTACAACATTGTACGATTTGCTGAGGCGCCTGAACGACTCCCTGCTAGTAATCAAAAGTTTTCATGGTTTGCCAGTGTTTTCCACTTGTCTAATGAGAGACGGAGCTGAGACGATCCGCCGTGGGGCTTAAGCTATACGGCTTCGACTTCACTCCGCTTTCTGCTCCAACTCCAACTCTGGCTTTAGTTTCACGTTTTTGTTTGTTTTCTTATCATTATAACCACTGTCGTTACACGCAGCTTTGACAATAAATTCATCCACATAGACCAGCTAATTATAAGATACTCTATACTATAAAATTTAAAAAACTTGTGTTTTACTCAGCTCTGCGCAAACTAATCAAACATTTGTTTAATTTTATTCTATTTTTTCTAACTTATAATTAAGCATTTAAATTTTTTATTTAAATAAATACAATTGAAAGGTTTCTTATCAGAAGCCCTAAATGACAATTACTACTTTTATGAACTATTGTATTGAAATTAAATTCTGTAAATCTTCACAGAAAAAAAAATATTTTTCTTTATAAAATATTTATTCAAATTCTTAATTTAAAATAAATCAATAATAATATTCCTAATAAGTAATGGAACACAACTGTTAATTAAATATTGCAAATGAATTCTAAATATTTGTTTTATTCTCAATTAATAATTTTGCTGTATATATAATAAAAATATGTTTATTTTATTTTTATAACAAATATTTTTATTATTTAATTGATTGTTTGATTCTTAAATTAAATATTTGAAAAATTTTAGTTGTTAACATGATAAATATTAATACAATAGTACTGCTTATTATGAAGTACATATGTTCGTTATATCAGTACAAAAAAAAAAAAAAATTAAAATAAAAAGTCTTAAAATACTATAATTTGGTTAATATATCATATTTTCATGTTTAATGATAAACAAATAACAAAGCGAAACAAAAATTTCATATTCTTAATTTTTTTGTATAAGTATTTTATTTTTTAATTGTGTTTAAGTTTGTTTTTTTCAAAATCATTGGTTATTTTTTGCAATTTTCATAAAATTGATCCTAATAATTTGATTATTAAGGTAAGATTTTTATAAAACACTTTTTGCTTTCAAAGTTCTAGCGTCCACAACAAAATCTTATCCGTAAAAATTTAGCAGTAGTGTTATTGCCTTTTCTACACTATACTATAAAAATAATGTATATATGTTTATTTATATAAAATTAAGGTTTTAGTTAAAATTTCTTATAACATTAATGTACAGCAAACAGCAATGAAAAGTTGAATTAAGCTGCTATACTAAAAAATCGACGCTAAAAATGATATCTCTTATCAAATTAAAAATTAATTAAAGTTATTATAACTGGTGAGTACAATATTCTATGAAAAAAAAAAAAGAATTAAACTTTACTGTAATAACAGGTTCGTCGTAATAAGCGAAATTGCTATAAACGATTTCTACAGTAATTTGTAAGATAAAATTGAGTTAATAAAACTTTAAAGAGTTTTTGTTTTATTTACGACAAAGGAACAATTATCGCACTATTTAAATATACAAAATAATAGTGTAACGTGAAATAATGAGATCAAGTTAGTAAACTTAATTAAAAACTAGTCTTTTATCAATTAGATCTGTGTAGAAGACATTTCGTTGTTGTTTATTATTTAAGCTTAATTGTAAGTTAAGAAGTTGAACTTTACCAAGGAAATTTAATAAAAAGTTGAAATTGTTCATCAGCGTTGTGCTCGCACCGTCATTTGAGTGACTGCCGTGGTAAAACCACAACCAGTTACCAACGTTCAGCAAGCACGACTAACGATAACCACTTTATAAGTAGTAGAGCAAAGGCACGGCCATGGGTACAAGTAGAGTGGATAACCAAGTTAGACGAACGTATGCCGCTTAAAACGTTCTAACAAACATGGGGAATACACTGCAAAATGACGGTCACTTACGCACTTACTTTAGAGATAGTGACCTTTAGCGGTTACCCAGGTAACTAGCTAACTACAAGCTTACAGGATAATATTACCTAATTTCGAGAATGTTACCTATTCATTTAAGCTAATTTGTTAATTGTTACTTGAATGTATTCATTAACAATGTATAATATAGTGAAAGTTGTTCTACAACACACCAAATTGATTTAACTTTATACTTTAACAGACTCAAAATTATTTTACCACTTAACAAAATTAACTAATAAATATTTATATGAACCAACTTCATTTTCTTTGAATTTAAAAACAATGATTTCATAAAAAAATTTAATATTTATTCTAAAAAAAAAAAAAAATACATGAATAATAAAATTCTAAATTTACATAAAGAAAAGATAAAATTTAATGGAAATAAAGGAATTTTAAAAACAAATAAATAAATATAAACACATGGATTGAAGTGAATTCAGATTTTTATTTTGTTTATTTTTTAAATATAAATTTACTTACAAAAGATTTAAAATCCATTATTTAATAAAATTCCAATTTATAAAATAATTAAAAAGTGTTATTTTATCCAAGTTCATAATAAAACGTCAAAAATAATAATAATGGATTGGTGTTTGTGGAAAACAAACAACCCAAACTTACCCGTTTGTTGTCCCTGAACTTGACCCATCCATCGACGACGGTCTGATCGGGTTGTCCAGGAACTTCGGTCACCAGATCCAAGCTCTCTGATTCCGTTTCTGTTAGTTCCGAATCGGTTAGAGATACCGGATCGCCCAAACTTGCGATGCTTCTCGCTGGAGAACTGAAACAGCTGTCCGGCAACTTTCGAGCCAGCAATGGGGAATTGTAAGCGCTTTCAGACATTTTGTTGATTGCTAAATTACACTTTATCAATTGTTATTCTTTGATATTATTATTTAGTTACGATTTTTTGGGTTTGTTCGTTATTCAAGCATAAAATATGATTGATTTTTCATGATATATTTGACTTAAGTGAAGTTCTAATTTGTGCTTCCAATAAGTAAATATATTAGTATGTTCATGATGAAACTCTGTGATTTTTGTGGAAGTTTCAAGAATTTATGTATATACATCGATTTATTAAACACTGGAGTATATAATGTTTGTTTCTCAAAGGTGGTCGTTAATAGTTTCAATATGGTTGACTAGTTGAATGTGAGTAGATATGTTTCGATTTGAGGAATTGGGCGTTCTATACGCGGTTAGTTGTCATTAGCAGTTAATTGCGTTTGATTGATAGATGAGCGAAATTGTTGGTTTATACACGCCACAAAATAAATGACGTGACAACGATCTAATTAATTTTTGAAATTTCTGCAGTAAATAATTAGCGCGCGTGATGTCGACGGAGTTATTTATTTTACAAACGTAATTAATTTGGACTAATGCTGGTTGTTTTGATATATATCAACCCTCTGGTTTTGGTTTGGTTCGTTCTTGGGCTTGTGTTTAAAACAAGATTTCGACGCACTTTGATTTCACTTAATTAATTAAGCCTGACACCGCAAATAGAGAGCGTATGAGCGAGATGCGAGATACTAGATGGAATACGTATCACAGTGTACCCGGCTTATTACAAAGTTATTGGGTTAGTGGCGTTATGCGATGATGCTGCAGAATAAACTTGATATATTAGCTTTCCGTTCTGATATTTGGTATAAGGGCGACTACGCACACGAAATCGACGGTTGACTTCTAAACGTTCCTCGTAGCTATGCGATCTGCCCGTCAGATTACTTGGAATATATATCGTGTTATTTATTTTGTCATCTATAACGGCGCCTACAATAAAAATTTATATAATGCACGTGATAGGTTCGAGTTTATGAATTATACCGAAATTGTATAAATTATTTAACAGCGCACGGCACGTATAATGCACGCACTAAATTATTAGATAAACTTTTTTCTCATTCAAAATTTTCCTGCCGTCGATATGTCACGTGATGCTCTACAATTATTGATATGTTCGATGAAAATTTTCAGTTGCATACAGACATAATTTTTTTTTTTTTTTTTGTTAATTTTTAAATTATTATTATTAAACCACAACACTATATTTATTTATATTTATAATATTGATATAAAACACTGTCACAAAATACAACACATTTATCTAATTATTTTATTTTTAATATTGTTAAAAAAAGCACTGTCACATAATATGAAAAAAATTTAGCACATATGCCACAAAAATGACATTTATAAGTTAGAAAAAAAAGTAGCAAAAAGTTGTGTAAAAGTTTCGCAAACTTTGAAAATAACAAGTATAGTTATAGTTTAGGGCCGCCTGCTATCTGCACACTTTTCGCATGCCTATGTTGCGGGTTCGTCGTACACTTCGCGTACGTATCGCGCGCGTGGCGTCGCGGGGCTCCTGGCGCTATGTATTCGCTTCGACGTCGCGACGTGAAATGCACGCGAAGACGCGCTCGCCGCATCGATCACATGCATGGCGCTGCTGCCACCAAGTGGCGCCGTGTGGAAACAATGTGCATCCGTGGCCTTGGCAGTGTACCGCTAGACCGAAACGTGCCCCTACAACGTGTTACTACTATACGAGTACTACTGTTCCTGTATTCCAGGATAAGAATGCTGGAATTTGCTGAATGGTATCATTTCTTTATCAACTAAAACTATTCACTAAATTTAATTCCTTTTTTATTCTTTTATTTTCTATTCAAAGTATTCTTGGTTTTCTGCAAACGATTTCAAATAAGATTTACTAAATTTTAAATTAAAAATTTAACCTTTTTAACATTTTATTTAAATATATTTTCTTTAATTAGCTACGTCTTTTTTCATTTCTATCTATTTTTAACCTTCAAGCGGTCGCGTGGAGTCGAATCGACCCCACTTAACATATTTTTAATTATAAAATCGTTTTTAATATCTATAGTAACTTATTATAAGTTCATTATGTACACCAATACACATATTCCACTCTAAATAAATAGTACGTTCTGATCCACATAAGTAAATTTTCTATTAAAATATATAAATATTGATTTATTTATTGTTATACATTAAAAATTTAATCAAGAACAATGGTCAATTTATTTAATTTATTTCTTAAAGAGTTTGCCTTGTTTCTGTTGTTTCTTATCTATTTCTTTAAATAAAACATTGAAAAAAGGGGAGCTTTTGATATAAACATTTGATATGATAAATGAACTATAATTTGTCGACCTTTATTATGAAAGTTTTGGTTACAAGTAGAAGAAAAAAGTAATAAGTACAACAAATCTTCGTAAAGCCTGTTGTCATTGTAAGCCGTATAACGACAACTTGAACACAAATTCGCAAGTCTTCTAATATACTCCAGCAGCAGTGTATAACATCCCTGCATCAGAGCGTGTACAACAAATATCACACACAACAGACCGTTCCTTACTTCCTCCTTTGGATTTCTTCAGCAAAGCTGCACTCAAGCATCACGTAACGCAAGAATGTCGTCAAGCACCCACTTGGCATTCTCGCCCCGCCTGACATATCCTCGCAGGATATGAAATCCCCGCAGTGCGAGGGGAGCGCGGCTCACACAGAATCGTTAACGTTAGCCGCTGGGATAATGGCCGCGAGAAATCAACCGTGTCATGACCGTCATTCTCTTCAATACGTCGGTCATTTACAAAACCACTGCGCTAGATTCAGGACGACATATGCCGCCGTACTCGCCGTACTGCTAACACTCAAAGCTTATGCGGTCGTTACAGACTTCGAATTTTAGAGATATTCTATGTTGGAATCCACCAGGATTCATATCACACTAAAATGAAACCTAAATTGTATATTAGCTGTTGAAAGGAAGAGCTAAATCATTTCACGCTTCATTTATATAATGACTTTCCATATAAAGCCACTACATTTTCATTTATATACGGGAAATTATTTAATAAAACTAGCTTTATAAAAGATTTTATATTTTAATCAATTGAATCTCTTTTAATTTAACTGATTTCTAAAAATTCTTTTCCAAATATCATTATTGAAATCTCTTTCAGTATCTTTCTGCAAATTTAAACTTGAAATCATTTCTTTTGAATGATAATAATACACAAAATAATTTAGTAAGGTTATACTTATATTTAAAAGCGTTATAGAAAAAGTGTAATAAACATTTATTTATGTATTTATGTATAAAAAAGAGAGAAGATTTCTATAAAATAAATTCTCATTTACGTTCTTTTTAGTAGAATGCACCGAGTGAACTATGTTATAAATTATGTTCCGGTTATGAAAAGGCTTTCTCAGTTAATTTTGATGCTATTAGTCTCTTTATAAATCTGCACTCAAGTACTTCTTATAGCTCCCATTGTAACCGTAATAGATATTGTTACAATGAATTATTCTGCTATTTTATAACAGAAGCTTCTCGTCTGTTTTACTTACTTATAATAAACTAGCTATTTAAATAATTAAATAAACATTTGTTTTTGTTTCTTTAAAACCATCAAATCAGAAATGACATACTTACATATTATATTTTATAGAAGTATTGATTCGCTTTAAAAAATAGAATAAATAAATTATAAAATCTTCTTTAATTATAAATATGATAAATAATCAAAATTTGATGTTATAATTTTGAAAAATCATGAAACATAATAATTTTCAATTTGCTAAGAAATTTGTTTTAAAAAAAGATCCAGTCTTATAAACGTAGATATAATCATCAATTAACTACTTCATTAGTAAATTTAATCGTTAATTAAATACCAACTTGAGTATTATAACACTATTCTATGTGTAAACTAACTAAATGGAGATTTATATTTTGTGATCTTAATTTTAGTTGTAAATTAAGGACTTTTGTGTGTGTTGCTAAGTATTGATTTTTGTAAATTGATTCTTAAATCGTTTTTGATATATAAACTGTCACTTTATTCGCTAGACAAATTTTGGTTTAAATTTCCTTTTTAAAATGACACATGTCAAAAAAATAAATTCTATAATTATTTATTATCTATTGTAATACTGATGCTACTAGAATTTACAATAATTCTAAAGCAACATAACAATAAATAGATCTATATGATTTATTTTTCTGTTGATACATCATATTCAGACGATGCAAAAGAAATAGTAGGCACTGTCGAAATTGATGATACAAACATTCTTTTAATTTTCATCAAACTTGCACTGTTAACAAATACCCTTTATTTATATTTATAAGCTTTCAAAATTTATTACATATTTTATCTTTGATAGAAATTTACCTATTTACTTAGAATTTTTTGTACTATTTAGGAGAAATTCAGAAATAACTGTTACTGATGATCAATTTAAATCGTTTCTCAGATTTTAATTCCACGAATTTGCGACAGTTACTTTAATGTCAG
>CM008234.1:9221447-9238022 GCA_002278615.1 Pogonus chalceus
AACTGTGACATTAATAACTATTTTATCAAATAACATAGTTATCAAATAACTGTCTAAAATTGATTAATTTCAATTTTAGCTTGTCTGCATATAATATTTACTCTTTTCTTTTATTTTCTCGCTGGATAAATGTTTTCTTCATGGTAGAACATAGAATAGATTTAGGAACCTGTAAGCGCAAAAACTTTCTAATACCATTAACCTTCCTGATAAAATTTAAGCTTTACTTTAGTTTGAGTTTTCGATAAAATAAAATTGGATTAATGGTTTGTTAAGTTCTAAAATTTCGTTATTCACAAAGTATCAACACGTAACGTTTACGAAATATATTTTTATTTTAAGCGGTTTCAATATATTAAACATTTTATTAAATTATGTTTTTCATCTACAAGACTTTTAACGCAAAATAAGTCAAAATAAGATTTCTAACAAAACAAATAATAAAATGATATACTTTTTTCGTATTATTCTGTGGATATAATTTAAAATAATGAAAATACATTATAAAATAGAAAATCCTATCTCGTTTATGTGTGAAGTAAAATATTCTTATAAACCATTAGAAACAAAAAGTAAAATGAATTTATCGAGGTTATTCATTGAACGATAAAATGCTGTTATTGAAACATACAAAATCCATATCGTCGAAAGAACATTTCGTAGCTATCTATAACGCTCTGTAAAAGAAAAAAAAAATGAAATTTAGAGCCTTGAACCGTAAACGTAATGTAGAAGACGTTCTTCAAGTTGTTAGCATTTTCCTTTTTGTAAATTCAACTGTAAAATCCAATGATATTTCCAATGTATATTTCATGGTTTTGCATACAAACCTGATTAAATTTATAACGAAAAATGAATGAGAACATTATATATCGATCTAATATTATTTTTTTTTTTTGCAATATTGATACGATACAATATTTAGTTTAAGTATTATAATAATTATTATTAATGCTTAAATGTTACTTTACATTTAATTAATTAATTATTAAGCAATTTTAAATAAAATTCATTGGTTTATAATAAATTTTCTCAATATCTCGTGTAATTTTACATTATCTATATATTTTTATGATATTATCTCCGAAATATAGCGATTGAAAATTTCAGTACTTAGAAGTAAACCTTCAAAAAGAAAAAATTGTAAATTAAATAGCAATTGGCATCATTTTAATGTGAGGATTGCAAATATCCCTATAAATATGCTGTCAAAACGCACCGTTCTCAAGATATTTCCGATTTATAATTATTTCACTTTTTAAATTAAAATATAATTAACTGAAAATAATTCTACAATACTTTAAAATAACATAATTTAAACAGCACCAATCGATTTCTCATGTGATTTTACATAATGAATGTAATTTTAATGATAATATCTCGAAATTTGAGCGATTTGTAGCAATATTTTTTGTAACAGAAAATTTTTCAATTATTTATTAATTTTTCTTGAGTAAATTTAATACCAGGCTAAAAAGAAAAAAAAATGACTTTAATTTATTTCTCTATTATTTTAATTAGACAATTAGGATAAAACAATGCTCTTTTTAAACCTTATAATAATAATTTGAAGATAGCACAAAATTTAGTGCAATTTTTCATTTCCTTTGAATAATGATAAAAGTAACGCATGAATTCCTGAACTATAAAATACAACATAACTCAAAACAAAGCAACTAAAAGAAAGCAACGAGTTAAACAAAACAAGTGTAAAATTATCCAATTTAACGGTCGCTAAAAGAAACAATAGAATTAACGTATAAATCTCGCATATTCAGCTGACCGTGTAATTCACATAGGTATGCAGGAGAAATAGTACAGGGAAAGAGGCTTTATATACAATACTAACAGTAACAACACCCTCCTTCACTTATACTCGTACTCTGTATCCTGCAGATTAGTTGACCCCATTGGCCTCCGTTCTCATTCCTGCTTCTACTTCTGCACAGCTGACAAGGGTCATTTACCCAACACGTTCTTTTCCCGCTAACTTTAACTTAACCGGTACCTGCCGTTCTGCTTACCGGTACTGGCATCAGTAACCGGTACCAATACAAATAGCAAAGTTGCGGTACCTGCATCTACTACTACAACTCCACTCCGTTCTGTTCAAGTTTAAGTTTGAACTCAGGATACAGCAGATACGGACGATAGATTGTGGTAACTCCAGCATCACGTTAGACGATTCTTGTTGTACATTCGACTCGAGTTACTGTTCATCTTGGTTAAATCTCTGCAAGATCATGAATACTAATGCTAGGTTTCTCTTCTTTGATGAAATATTCGCTGTATCAACGTACTAATTAACTTATATACTTAAATGATACTTTTATATATGTTCATTAAGAGTTATTAATTAATTTATAATTTAAAACAGTTAAAATATCATTAGTAGTTTTATTTTTATTTTTGGAGTTTAAATATAAAGAAGTAATATGGTAAAAATGCAATGCATTATTTTATCTAAGGTTCGTAATAAAACTGTAAGTTTTAATATTCTAAAAGTATAATAGAAAACTTAAGCGCTATAATACTTATTCTTAGAGCATCAAATGTAAATCACTGAAAATATGATTTTACGGTGACAATTTTCTATGAGCGTAAACACACTATTCACATAAGTTAATGTATGTTATTTTACCGAGAGCAAGCACTTTGCACGGTGCAGAATATGATGCAGCAGCAACTGCAGTCAGCAAACAATGGCTCGAACTAGCGAAGCGAACTACGCTAGTGCAGATAATGCAGTCCAAATTACTTTTATCCACGCGTACTAGTTTCTCCATTGTTGAAATGTTTTACGATCGGACTGATATACAGCGAGCACTGGGATTTAGGGATATTCGCGTCCGTGGTGTTGAGAGAACTTGCTCTGAAATCTAACCAGGATCATTGGAATTGAACTTACTGACCAAAATGAATTCCGATCCCTTTGGAATTGTTGTGGCCTTTATTGCGGCTTTCCTCTATATAATGTTATTTTATCAATCAAATTTTACATACATTTTGGTGTACAAATTTATTTTTTATATCTCTATATCCTTGTAAATTATGTGATATACAATTTTTAGTTAACATTCTTCAAATTTTCGTCCTTTACCCAAAATATTTTGTTTGTTTTTCAAAAGTATTTCTATAAATTTATTTTATTTTTTGCTCTTAGAAAATTTAAGTTAATAAAAATAATTTAATTACGAGCTTTTAGTTTTTATCCGTATATTTAAACCAACTGTGAATGAAATTTAGTTTCCGGTTGTAAGTTTTAGTACAATAGAAGTAAGTAGTGAAAAATGTAAGTACCGTCTTTGAATCCCCCTTACTACATCTTAAAATGTGCTCGTAAAATGGTCAGCATTTTGCATTTGAACAAAAGTAATCCTCCATATACTGCTTCGATTCTGCACGGGATTAAATTTAGACCTCGCTTCCATTACGAGACAGTATGCCCAATCTCATGAAATAGGTTAGTGCAATAAAATTTATGACTAGAAACCAACTAGCTTTAGTAGAAAATTATTGCGGATATTTTTGAATTAGTATTATTATGTGCTCAGTGTTTTTTTTTTTTTTTCTTTCTTATGGCAAATTATTATTACTTTTGTAAGTAAAAACTACGCAAATTTATTGAACAATTATATAAAATTGCAAAACATATTTAATCTAAATAATATTTTGAATGCTAGAAGAAAATATCACCGATAAAAGAGGGAAGATTTCATTTGATCAAAAATAAGAGTAAAACACAAAAAATAAATTCTACTAAAAGAGATAAGATATAAAAACAATAACGACATTAAAATGCGTTGTCGTTAATGATATTAAATAAAATAGTATTTATATTTTAAGTTTTATTTCAAATTAATTTTTTTCATGTATTCATGAAGTATGAGGGGTAATAAATCTACTCATTCTGGAGTTGCAGCATTTTCAAAATAAATATTTTAAAAGAGCCATCAAACAGCAAAACTTAAAAAGTATTTACATCAGATATTTAAAATTATATTAAACATAGACTAGTTATTAATATGATTCTAGTCGTTAACAGTTCTTTTTCGTTTTTTAAAATGAAATATCGTTCGTATATTCCTGTAAACATCTTAATATCAAGTTTACTATATCCAAGTACTTTTACTGACAATTTGACAATTCAGATCTATTGAAAAAGAAATATGATTTACTGCAGTATCCATATCAATATGGTGTGTATCGTTCGAAAAACGATTTATACTGAAGTAGAAAAGAATTACATGCATAGTAGAAGTTTAGAGAAATCCACAGGACATAGGAACGAAACGGTGCGATGCGTTGCGTCACATAGCATCGCATCGCATAGCATCGCATTGGAACGGTATCGTGTGCTATCGCTGTTCGGCTGTTCTTCTCACCGTATAAATAATCATGAAGTCAGATACAGGCATTGGCGGAACCGTATGTCATATATCAACGCGGGTAACGTTGGCGCTGGCACGTGGCATGATTGATTCATCCGGCTACCGCCAGAGGGGCAAGCGCTACGCGGGCCTGAATAGCAATGTGCGCCCCATAAACCACCCAACCACCCTTCAAGTATATGCTGTATAGATATCGAATACTAATTTCTTTACAAAAGGATTTATTGTATTCAAAATGTTAAATTACCTACAAATTTTATGTATACAACCTTACAATCTTTAGGTAACACGAATCAGATTTATTTATATTCAAATTTATACATTGAACAACATAAATAAAGTTATTTGCAAAATATATTATTAGTAATTAACTCAAAATACTTTCAACGCTAGTAAATTCAAAATGATGTAGATATCTTTGGATCAAAAGTTTAACAAATCCTAAACTATCTGCTCCCAACATTATACTAAATTTAGATAATATTTTTAGCAAAGAATAATTCAATAAATAAGTTAAATATTTCATATTTGTCATTTTGAACAAATAACTTGTGTAACTTTAGGCTAAAGTCCCTAAAAACAAATATTAAATATATTCAGTTCTCTCTCACCTTATGATTAAAGTATACAAGCCTGCAGGTATTATACGCCGTGAAATGAAAATTCAAGATCAGCAAAGTTAAATAAAAGAATGTTTTACTTTATCATAACACAACGTAAGAAATACTTGATGTGTTTGCGTTATCTTTCTTACCTCAAGAAATAGCAGCAAATATTATAGTTATTTTATGTATTGCAGTAGAGTAATAGTATTAATAAAGTCAATGTGCGCATAGCAAAGAGAGAATTGTAACACGCATGTACATGTAAGATCAAACATTAATACGAATCGCTTTTCCCTAGCCACATAAAATACAATCCCTCTCTGAAACTTGCGTGCTGGGTAAGGCAACCATAAAGACAATACCAGGAACTTGTCTTCTAAATAAGTTATCTAGCTAGTTGAACATGAATTATAATATCGTTTGATGTTTATCACAGAAAAAAATAAAACAATGTTATTTGCCTTTTAAAGGAAGTAAATACACTTTCATTGTCTGAAATGTGTGTTTTTTCAGAATTACATTAAGTTAGTTTCCAAATTTCGTTATTTATTAAAATATTATTCATTTTGCAAGAAAAATAAATACAGTACACAAATCAAATACCTTGAATTCAAGTAAAAATTTATCAAAGTGTTTGCTGATTTGATAAGACATATAAAAGAAACATACTATTCAAAATTATGGAAAAAACTAATTAAGTCTTTCAAGCTAAAGAATCATTAAAAAGAAACCTCATATTTATTTTTTGATGATGTTCAATAAATTTAATTTAAATAACTTGTTACTACATCGAAAAAATATTTCTAAACTTTTCTATCATGAATTTAGTTTAGTTTTCAATATGTATATATTTGTTTTTTTAAGAATAAAAAAGCAAAACTAACCAAATTGTAGCATATTGTATAAAATGGCTCTGTTAGTAAATAGAACAATATATAACCATAAATGTAATAATAAAAATAAATAAATCCGCACTCTATCTGCACATTTAAATGCACCATCAGATGCTTCCCCTATGCACCGTCACCATCAGCGTCCATAGGAATCCCCTGCCAGTAGTTCATACGGCATGTTAAACTATAACTTGACATAAAATTCGGCATAATCTCAAGCAAATGCGATGTTACATGCTTTACGAATATTTATGATACGAGGATCGTTTACATACAACGAACGTACACATCACTTATTCCCAGTAAAAACATAACCTCACAGATTCTATATAATCGTATCAAATCGAAACCTGCATTATTTATAGACAGACGACAAACTTACTTAATAATACAGTAATTCATTTTAAATTTATAATTGATTATCATGAGGTATGTTATTATTATCGATTTTATATTTAGCATAATCGAAATTAAATTCAATTTTTTTTTGTAACTAATAAGGTAGTAAAAAATTTTTCATGACACTGGGACAAAAACTAAAACAGACTACCTGTTTTCACTAAAATAAAAAAGTCAAATTCTGTTACCCGTTAAAACCAAAACAAATTACCTGTCGGCGCTAAAATAAAAAGGTCAAATTTCTTTACCTGTCGATACAACAAAAAACTACCTGCCGGCGCTAAAATAAAGAAGTCAAATCCTTTATCTGCCGATACAAAAACAAACTACCTGCCAGCGCAAAATAAAAGGGTCAAATTCCTTTACCTGCGAAAACCAAAGCAAAAGATCTGCTGGCGCGAAAATAAAAAGGTCTAATTTCTTTACCTGGCAAAACATCAACAAACAACCTGCCAACGCTAAAATAAAAGGGTCAAACTTCTTTACCTGCCGAAACCACAACAAAGGACTTGCCGGCGCTAAAATAAAAGATCAATATTTGTACCTGTCAAAACCAATATAAACTACCGGCTGGCATTAAAGTAAAATGGTCAAATTCTTTTATCTGCCACAACCAAAACAAACTACCTGCTGAACTAAAATAAATAGATCAAATTCTTTTACCCGCAGAAATTAAAACAAAAAATCTGCCGGCATAAAAATAAATAGATCAAATTCTTCTACTTGATGTCGTTAAAATAAATAAATTATCCTTTCCTTATTATTTTACCGGCTGACGCTAAAATAATTTTCTGTAATACAAAATATTAAATCAAAATAAATATTTTTAATACTCAAAACTTTAATAGTTCCTGCTTTAAAAACAAAAATATTTATTCTGTGCGAATATGTCAGATTACTGACGAAGACTGGTAGACTTTGACATTGTTACTTTTTTGTCTTATCTTTACGATTTTATGTTTCAACTATAAAAGCGCAGAGTTGGGTGTATTGTGTTTGTGCAGTCGAATGCTTATAATAGTTTGAATTTGTGCATCGTTCATCTCATTGTCCGATAGAACATATCTCTACGTTTTTATGTTTTCAATTCTAGAGAAAAACAACCAATGATGTCATTTTCTAAATTGAATGAAAAACGAATTAATAATAAATCAATGATTTTATGTTATATCAGTGTTGTTTCTAATTTTAATGATTATTTCTAACGCAATGAAGTGTTTGATCATTAAAATTGTTTTCCCACTGCACCTTTTAAAAGAGTTTTAAAATAAAATAAAAAATAATGTAACTTTGTAAGAAAATCTGTAATTCTAAACTTAGATAAACGACAAACAAAAATAAAGCATAAAAGTCGCTTATATTAAAATATTTTGTAGGTAGATGATTGGAAATTCCAACAATACTGACTGGCAAAGCTATATTAATATTCACTTTTTTATTCTTGTCTGTCTCCAACATGGGTTATCTGTAGCTTATTCCTCAAGAGAATAAGGCATTCATAATACTTCGCCGCTGTCTGAATTGTAATTACTTCTAGACATCGGACTAAAATGCTATTACAGGTGTATATGTATCGCAGTAGATAGTGGTTCTGTGGGAGTGATTTCTTATGTTTATAGTCTCACGAGAAATCATCAGAAAGTCGGGAGTCATGTTAATATTTAGTGTTACTACATTTTATATCTTTAATATTTATTTCAATGTTGTCATATTTAACCTATTATATTTTTCATTTAAAGTTACATTAAATTATATTTGATCTATTAAAAATACAAGTTTTCAGCTAAAAACTGCCAAAAACTATTAAAATTTTGTAGAAAAAAATGTAAAATCTATAGATTTATCGTTATTGGAAAATTCATAGGCAAGATCGAACACGATGCTGTCAGGTTGTAAAGGTATTACAATTGTAATACGGGCGCGCTTGCACCTATCTCTTTAGCGTATCGGCTTCTGTGGACGCAAAAGCACGTCTGCGGGGTCGCTGCGACCTCCGCATAAATCTATTTCCACGCCATTGCATGCCGCTCGAGAAAAGTTATGTGTTAAAGTCTCTGGAATTGGCGCTTGCTGGTACATTCGAGGCTAGAGAACGTGAGCTGAAAATTGGCCGACTCTAACGAAATGAGATTTGTATTACTAACAAATTAGTGAAATTTTCCTCGATAACTTTCATCTCAAACTTCAATATATATTTTAATATATACTACAACTTTCTTCTAACATTCACAAAAAATTTCTATACTAAATTATTAAATACATTTTAAGAAAATTTAAAGCACACATATATTTTATCTAAATGTAAATTTGAAACTCCTAGTATTTCCCAAAATATTAACCACTTTATTTGTATTTTAAAGTTATGAACTTCGCAGAATATCCTATTTCAACTGTAGGTTTAATAATATCCAGATTGAGTCTGTATGAATATCAAATATAAATAAATTAATCTAAAATGTAGCTTTCAAGTTGTAATTACATTGGATGTGGTTAACAACCCTCAAATGATAACTGGTATAATTGTTATAACCACACATTAATTTTTGCGCTGTATGTCGTCAAATATATTAAGTTGGTTATTATTAATAACAAAAACCTATGTGAAACATTATTAAATTTAACTATAACAAAAAAAAATGTATTTAACTTTGTTCGCAACTTTATTATAAACTCTAGATGTAAATTACTATCATCTATTTTATTCTATTATGAAACAGAATATTTCTATGTTTAAATTAATCTATGAAAAAAATTTAAAAGTTCAAACCTTAACAGTAGAAGTTTTAATTCTACTTCAAAACCCCCTACAATTATTGCTGAAGGAAAGCAGAACATTGCAGTCAATAATTTAAACTTCAAATACTTATATTTAAAAAGTCGAAATTGATTTTATAATTAAATTCAGAATTAAATGAATTTTTTCTATTAAGTACGGAATATACTATATCTATAATAGTTGAAAATCTTCAGTCTATAGAAACCCTTTTTTGTACCCCTTCAAATAATATATATTACAAACAATAGAAGACGAAGGTTTGATTTTCTTATTTAGTAATTCATTGTTTTATCTTCATTGTCTAAATATAATTTATTACTGTATTGAAATTATTTACTTATAAAATATTTTTTATCTAAATTTAATTTAAACCTTTTACATATAATAATCTGAAGAAATATTATTTTATAAAGTACAGCACTTGTTATAATCGCTGCACCCTTACAATGCAAGTTGGCCGTTGGTGAACCCATAATTTGAACTGGACTTTGATAATAGCCTTAGTTCTTATGTTGAACTACTACTTGCTACCTACTATATAGTAGATATGTAGGTGTATATGTGCTTGACCACCACAAATGGAGCATGCAACTAAATGACCATTCTGAACGCGGCTACCATGACGACCTCTAACTCCCGTTGCTTTAAACAGCACCAAAGCTTTTTCCGATTTTGCTACAGTTTGTTCTATATAATATTTCCATTTTTATAATGTTTTAACTTTGTTTTGAAATTATAGTTTGAAATATATGTCATGTAATTAAAATTTGTATAGTTTAAGCAACAATTAAAATGAAAAAATTGATTAGTTACGAGTATAAAACAGAATATTTAGATAGATAAAAGAATCACGTGTAAGGACAAACATATGCGCGACAGAGTATAGTAAAAGGTCGCAGGGATGTAACCTTACAATTTATTAAAAACACACGTTATATTTACAGATGTCGTAAACCTTGGCCAGAGGTCGGTCGGTTGCGCTGATATTTCACTGGACCCTAAGTTTTTACACGTAATCCCGCTTTTATATTTCGTCTTGTTACACCGTCTGGCATTAAAATTGTGAAAAATTTCTCATTCTTTTTGCTTGTTGATGTCTGGAAACTAAAGTAAATTATGCGGAAGTAAAATATTGTTATTATGTATTTTCTTATTTGTTATACTTTCTATCTTGCACGGTGCATTGTCGGTTAAGTTATTGCTATTTTACAACTTCAATTAATCTTTTAAATTATTTTTCCATTCTATATACTTGCATAAAAATTATACTTATACTTATAACAGAGCACAATCTATATGTATTTTTCAAGCAGTTGCCTTCGAATTTGTTTGCTAAAACGAGGTTCAAATCGGAATGCTATATAAATTTTTAAGACATTTCTGTGGAAGAAATATTAAATTATTTAAAATATAAGGAATAATTATGATAAAAGTTTATAATAAGCAGATAAAAAGATTAGAGCTGTATGATTCTAAAGTCGGTTTAAATGACTTTTAAACGGTGGGTAGTACGACTAGGTTCAGAATTAAAAGCAAACTCCATTTATATAAAAATTAACAATTTTCTACTGAATATGACTTGGACAGCTCAGTTCTAATTTTGAACTCAACTAATTCAAGGTCTTTTAAAATGAAATCTTAGAAAGTTTTGATTTGAATAGTTTTATTAAATGGAAAAAGAATAAAAAAATAGTTTCATTACTGAGTGGCGTATACTGTGATAGAGATAAAAATTTAAAGAATAATATATTTGTATTGGTTACAAAATTATAAACTTGTATTAGAAATGGTAATAGACAAGAACTTGTTTTATACTAAATATTTATTAAAATGGTTAGAATTTCATAGATGCCATTAAGAAATAATATTTTTCTTTAATTAGACAACACATTCACTTTTGAAAAGTTACAGTATCGTTTTAAAATAACTTTGGCTGAAAGGTACGAACTTTGAAAGGTTTTGTACCTTATATATAAGCTTGTATATTATAATAGTAACAGCTTTAAGCGAATTTCGTTATAAATTTGTTATTTTACTTTTAATAAGTTTGGTTAGAACAAGTATTTAAATATGTAATCTTAATTCTTATGCACTAAATGGAAGTAAGACTTTTTATATGATAAAATATAGAATATATAGCCTTTATTTAACCTAGTTTTAAAGTTTACTTATAAGTAATTAATATTACATATAAGAAAAGTTTAAAATTTAAAATTCGCAAGGGGTACTTAAAAGTTTTGTAATTTATACGAAGTAGTGATCGAATAATCGTAGTAATATAGAACTGAACTATTTTAAGACATTATATTTTAACACAACATTAAGTTTTCAGTTCCGTGTTTAAAAATTCACCTTCATCGCACTCAACATGAGCTCATCGCACGATACGATAGTATAGTTTCAATAAGAGCATGTCGATGCAAGAGCCGTGGATAGAAAATGTTCTCTGCAATGTCGAACTTGAGTTTTTGCTTAGAGCACTTATCGTTCCTCGCGCTAGGGTAGTTTCACTTCACGCCTTCATTGTTAGTGTAGCACCGTGTAAACTACTTGTTAAAACCTAACTTATTATCTTGTAAAGCTTTTTTATCTGTACTTCAACGGAATTTCTATTTGGAATTAAATTGTTGTCGGAGAAAATTTACATTGATTTTCTTTGGATCACATCAAAAATAAACAATTGCTATTCTTATTTTAACTTGATACTTTAATCAAAGATTATGTTAGCGTTATTATTTTCATTATAAAATTACTTTTTATAAATATTATTTTTACTTATTTCAAACACCTTTGTCACAATTAAATTAATATAATATATTCATCAAACAGTTTATAAACTAAATATATTTATTAATTTATTATTATATAAATTTATTTAAACTATATTTCAAAATTAATACAATATATGATGCCTTTGCAATATAATATTTTAAATAATATATTTTATTTTTAATAATTTATGCAAATGAGTAACAGATAATTATTAATTTTATGCCTGTACTATATTAATAATATTATAGAGTTATTTTATAAATACTTTCCAATAAATTAACTTCCAAGCGGGCGCGCAGCCATTCGAACGGCAGTAGTCGCATGTAACCTTTAAGGTCCTATTAGATATTGTAGAAATTTAGGAAACCAATTAATAAAAAAAGGTTTTAACTTATACCTAGATTCTTGATCTTTAGATTAAGAAACTATGAGTTGACAAACATTGTACTTAATAAAATATTATAAAGTCAAACTTTGACAGAATCAAGTAATAAGAATTACAGCAGTTTTATCAACTGCCTGTATTTATATTTTTATTTTAGGTTTAATTATACATAGACACATTATTTTTAGATAAAATAAAACAATTTGGTGACACAAATCATACTTATATTTAAAATATAATCAATAAGTTTGGTAAGATCAAGAAATTTGACGATAGGGGCGCGTAGTATATCTATCGCCTCAGGATGCACTGATTATGATGGAATATAGTTATAATACTTGTGTTTATAATAAACTTATGAAATGCTACTAGAGATGGAAAATACATCTGATGAGAATGAACGAGTTTATGACCAAAAATGTTATCGGGATGGCTTAGAGGTCAAGCATTTAAAATTTTATTGACTCTATCAAATGAATATTAATGAATAACATAATACCGTAATATATATTTGTATTAATTATTTAAAAGAAAATAAGTAACGAAGTGTTAAAAGCGAATAATTCCCAATAGTCATACATCGTCATCACATTGCACATTATCGAATGAACAAACACTTTAAAGCAAGCATTTCTCTTGTGCAAGCACTGAGCATGTGTTCCTCTATGTACGTATGTATGGTGTATGGTGCATGGCATGGCCACGCGGGATAAGTCGAGCAGATAAAAGGGATAACTGACGATGCGATAAACCACTCCACAGCCGCAAACGACATGAAGTAACTGCTTCCATAAATACTCACACTATGTGAACTTTATTAGAAATTATGATCGCTGCCTTACTCACTGTTGCTATTTGTGTTATATTGCCCACTATACACAATGCATTTTATTTACGATAGAAACATTGTTGTTGATTTTATTTTGTTTCCTGTATAATTGAATTCATAAATATTATCTGTTTGTTCATTCCTTTGATTTCGATATTTATAACACGTTTCATCAAAGATAAACCTAATATTTCCTGTTTAAATTAATTTAAAACCTAAAACAAAAGTAGAATTAACCATCTAAATACAAATTGGTTCAATTATTTTATAATATTAGGGAAAAACATACAAAAATGCAAAAATAATAATTTAGTACAATCATATGCAACTCCTATTACTAATATATATAAATTAAATTAAATTAAATATTAAGTTTTTTCGGAAACAGGCCCGTGTAGTCTAATCGACACCGGCGCCTGAAACAAAAGCTACACGTTTCTCAAGATGCACTGGTAAGAATTACTTGAGTACATAAAGAAGTTATGACAAGCTACTAGAGATAGAAAATATTTGTGATGAGAATGAACTATTTTATGACCAAAAATGACAGGTCGTTCCAACCTTACGCGACCGCTTAAAGATTGAAATAAGTGCTGTAAGAGTGTTACTTGTAGGGATTTAGTAAATAAAAAACTTTTTTTATAATTTTTTATTAGATTATATATCTAAAATTACAAATACCTATAAAAATTTTAAAAACTTATTATGCATATTTCTATAAATTGTTAAAATACTTAAAATACAATAATATTTAATGATAACAAATATTCAAAAGTAATAAAGTTGAAAATATATTTATAAATTCAAATTTAATTGAATACCAAAAGGTTGTTAAACATAATATACTTTAGGAAAAATAATTAAATTTATGTTAAAAATGTAAAATTAATCTTAATAACAAAATGATATAACCCTCTTTTAATATTCAATATGAAAAGGATAATATTTAAGGTGAGTGTTTGTTTCAGCGAGATTAATCCTGAAATTACGGTCAAAGCCATCAATGAGTTTAATATCCTCGGGGCTCAGTTTAAAGTCAAATATATCAATATTCATTCGCATGCGGGTTAGATTCGACGATTTTGGTACCGGAATTGTGCCAATATCTACCAGGTAGCGAAGTATTACTTGAGCTATGGTTTTATTGTATCTATTGGCTATTTCCCCTAACTTTGGATCTTCTAAGAGCACTGGCTCTTCTGCTTTTGCCCATGGTCTTGATGGTGATCCCAAAGGAAAATATGATGTTACTGTTATATCCCGTTCTTTACAGAATGCTATTAATTTTTTGTTATTTAAATATGGATGGACCTCTACCTAAAAATAATTATAGATTATTTATTATACTTTCATTAATATAGTTTTTCCTTCAAAGTGATTCTGGTAAGTGCTTTTAATTTATTTTAGTTTTAAGAAACATGCTAGTTGTGTTATGACCCAAAATATTTCAGTAATGGGAAAGAAAAGTCCTTTTTGAATTTATTAAATAATTATCTACGTTTGTATAAATAACAATTTAGACTGAAAGCTAGAACTAAGTGGATAATAAATATTTTTTTCTTTTCGGATAAAAAAAGTATCCGTACCTGATTATTAACGGGTTTAATTCTACAGGCAGCAAGCACTCTATCAACTTGCTCGGAATTAAAATTGGACAATCCAATGCTCTTAGTGAGTCCTAAATCAACACAACGTTCCATTTCCTTCCAGGTATCTAAGTAATCAACATCGCTGCCGATAATTTTTCCATTTTCATCTGTTGGTATTAAAATTTCGCCCTCTTTATATGCGAACGGCCAATGTACCAGATATAAATCCAAATATTCCAAACCAAAATCGGCTAGGGATCTTTTGCATGTTGGTACCACTAAATCAGGACGGTGACTGTTGCTCCATAATTTACTTGTTATAAATAAATCTTCCCTTTTTACGGTTCCGTCCGCGATTTTTTCCCTGATCGCTTGACCGATTTCCTTTTCGTTACCGTAAAAATGTGCACAATCGATATGTCGGTAACCGCTGTCAATTGCGTTTTTTACGGCTTGTCCTACTTCTCCTGGGGTTGCCTACAAATTATCAACAATCTAATATTTTACCTTACATTTAAATAATATTATTATTATTTATAAATATAATAATTAGTTCTTATCGGTTATATCAATAATAATTGTATCATAAACGTTTATTATAAAGTTATACTCGACATATAATTTTTTTCAGAAATTATATACTTTCAGAGTTCCATGTTTTGGTTATATTATTCATCAGAATTACGTAGTTATCAAAAATTAGCCATCTCCCCTTTCAAGATGCGAGTTTATAGATATGAAAACAATTATGTTGTAACTTATTATTCGATATTATTTGTGACTGCATAAATAAAATATATTTCACCATTCACATTTGGTATAATATTTGAATAAATATGGACATTTTTATGCTATTAATAATTTCCTGCTTTTAAGTACTAAATAATGGCTTTATTTCTCAATTTTTGTCGAAGTATTATTATTTATTAAATGCGAGCATAAATATTTTATTAATTAACTACAATTTGAATCTTGTTAAATTATAACAAATAGTTGTAATCATTTGAAGAATAAGGGTATATTTTTAAATTGAAGAAATAAATTTGAAAAAAAAAATTAATAAGCTAAATAACAGGGAATCAGTCAATCCATATATAATTTATTGGATTATTGAAATATATTATACACAATAAAGCTACCTGCCATGTTCCCAAGCCAAACACTGGAATTGACAAACCATTATTCATTGGAATTGTTGGAACGGCCATACTACTATACCAACACTAACACGTAAATTATTTTAACAAAATAAATAATAGCGCGCACAAGTCAATTTCAAATGAAATCTGATTATCGAATGCTGTCTATATTCATATACCAGCACCTATATATACACCATATCATATATTGTTATTAATGATATGATACATTTTATCTATCACTACAAAGTTAATTTATTACTATTTGTTTTTGACGATCACTTGTCGTAGATATGTTAAGTGTTGTTTTCGCTTATTAATTGTAATTAACTAAATGTTAATCATGTTATTTATAATACATACTAATTTCATTTCATAAATATATGTTATAAATTTATATACTCTTGTAATAAAAATATTACTACAATTTACAATATAAATTTTATGAATTATATATTAATTGAAATTAAATTTGTAGTAAATCAAATATTCTTTAATACTGGCACTTTTTTTCATAATATAAATAAGCTGTTTCCATAGTAACGTTCTATTGAGTTAAGTATGAAATCAAATTAGAAATTGATTAAATAAATTATTACTGATGATCACAAGAAAAGTTTTGTATACTTCTCTCAAATAGATATACTTACAATCCCGGGAATAATATATCACTTTATTCTCTAAATACATAAATAACTTTAATTTTCATTGATAAATTATCTTCTTAAAAATATATAACATATATAAGTATTTTTTATTATAGCACATATATTCTTAATAATCATTCTTAAAATTGC
>CM008234.1:9264582-9288861 GCA_002278615.1 Pogonus chalceus
TATTTGTGTTAGTGTGTGTGTAATTTAATAATTGGAAATGTCGCTATTATGAAAGTCGCGCTTATGGGTCAGCAGCATCAACATAGAGAATGATGAGATGAAGAGATGGTGGTCGGTGTGTTCGCGTCGCGGATCTCCCATTAGCTTGCGTATCCGGTGTAGTGCGCGGGAGTCGCGAGTGTTCGAATAGCGCAGGCCCGCATCGCGTTAAGCCAAACGCAAGTCGACGACGACAACGAAACGAAACCAAGTGGAGTCGAATTGGAATTCAGTACAGCTGTAACCGCGGTAGGGAACGGTTGTGTCGCTGCATCTCAACTCGTAAACCACGTGCGCTGTACGTACGAGTTACCATATTAAACAGAGAACGCGTTTCATACCTAATAAAACAACTTGAATGTGTTCAATACCATTGCCAAGTCGTGCTATTTTGTGATGTGTTCAACTACTATGTAAAGTAGATTTTATACAAAAATGACTAGTTAGCAAAGTTTTATTTGTTTGCCTGATTTTAGACGTGAACAGTGATTATTTTTTGAGTTTTTTGGTGTGTGCAAGTGTGCGGTCCGTTGCGATGATTATTTCAAAAGATTTGTTTTTATTGGGGGACCAAGATTACCTAAGGCTACCCAAAGACGAGAAAAGACCACAAACTATGATCAGGCCTGCCGCCAAACCTCAAAGGTATGTACCCTTACTGCAGTTGCTTCTTTCGCAATTCGCTATTTTTCTTAAATGTTTTTCATTTTAATTCATTTTATTTTCTTACTTCTATAAGAATACCCATTTCAATTTAAACAAAAAAACAGTACTTTTCCATAGCACCACAATCAAAATATACGAAATATTTTTCTAAACTCTCAAATAACTTAAAAGAGTTATTTTTGAAGAAAGTATATATAACTTACTGACAGTTATAGCTAATTTCTAGTAAACTAGTCTGTAAACATTTGTTATGTGTATGACAAACAGTAAGTGGAGCAGGTCTGGTATTTATCTATCGGTACGCTGGTCAGTAAACCCGTCGTATTGGAATGCTATATCTAGTTTCCAGTTGGCTTCTCATATTATACTTTACAATAGCACTCAGATCTTATTAGATTCTTGTAAACCATACAATTCCTACTCCAGTAACATTTTATTATTTACATTTTCAACTATAACTATTATTATTAGTTGCATAAACTTTTTAATGTTTATTTTCGAAAGAAAATATATCTATTCTAATATCATATTTTTTTATCAAGGTTTTTGACTCGTATTGTTTAATGTGTTTATTCCAGGTGTTGATAAAAATATAAAACTTATTGTCATATTCATTATTTATCATTAACATTGTAATTTATTTCTTGTTTTAAGATTTAAATTAGCTTTTATTTTATTACACCTTAATTAATCCCATATTTGCTTATGATAACACGGCATTTTTTTTTTTTAATTTAAATGTACTTTAATTAATTTTTGATTTATTCAATAAATTATTCACGTAAGATAATTAATATATTAATATTGAATTTATTTCCTTGGTAACGCGATTTTTTACCAATTTATAACTAGCTACATTTATATTAGTGTTATGTATATAAAAAAAAATTAAGTAATTATAAAAATATGTTAAAATTAATAATGTTTAACATGGCTATAATTCAAGACTAGTTTTTATATTAAAAACATGAAAATTTATTAATATTATTTTTGAAGTTCCTCATTAGTTAGTCATATTGTTTTGGTAGAAGTTATAACTCAGGGTAAATTCTTTCAACCCACGCTAGTTTTACTAAATATGGCCATCTGTCCATGTATTTAGTGATTTATTGCAGTTACGAATCTAGTGAGAAACCAGAGCAGACGATAAGATAGATCTCTGACAGTTTAGATCATCCATTTTATTATCCGCGAATACCTACTAAATGGGCATCATTTAGAAATACCTGCGATTTGTATGTCTAGCCCGTACAAACAGACCATCATTTATAATAGCAATTCTTAAAGTTCTGCATGTTGTACAGGTCAGGAATTTTATTCTTTTTTATTTCTTTACATGGAAATTAGCTTTATTGTTATTCTTTGTTGTCTTTGGAAGAATCTTCTCTCTAAAAATAAACTTGAATACAAATGGGATATCTTGTTTTATATCTAATTATTTATAAGTTTATTTTCACAGGCCATTTATATATTTAAAAGAAAAAAAAAATAATTATTATGAAATTAAATTGGGGTTGTAAAAGTATCCATCGTTGAAATCTCCAAATGAAATCTTTTTTAAAATGATATTCCATTTAGTTTCTACTGTACTATATTATAATATACATTTAAATATTTGAAACTGTATTAAGAAAAAAAACTAAATTATTGTCTAAATCTAGCATCATAGTAATCTATGTTATAGTGTAAAAACCAGACCTGACACGTTTAGTTTTCAGGTGATATTTTAAGTACCTATAAAATATCTCTACCAGTTAATTTTATCAAACAGGATTCCTGTTTATCTAAGCCGGGATTTTAACATTCTATTCATTAATTTGAATTCTATTTTAAATTTAAATCAGCGGAAGTTTCACTAGATCTTAAATTCAAACTTACATCTTTCGGAAATTTACAGTTAGGAATTTTTTTTATATGTCTCTTATGTAAAAATGTAAGTAATACTTATTCAGTATGTACATATTTCAATATTTATTTGTATACATTCGGTTTCTTTTATAATTTAAAGTGTTATTCAACTTTTAGGACTAACAATTTAATAAATATTCTTTTTGAAGGTGAACAGTTCAACACATTCAAATGTTTTGTAATTCAATTAATTTATTTTATTTCAGTTTAATTTGTGTTTTGTCTTTAACAAAAATATTTTTAAAGTTGTTCATTATTTTTAAAGTGTAAGGTTATGTATCAAGGTAGTCGGCGGCGATTCAGCGATCATTGCAAAATGATGTCATCAGTATTCAAGAAGAGGATATCCGATGCAACGCATTGTACGCTTAATAAATATGCAGACATATTTTTCTTGGAATAATTATAATTATTACGTTCGTAACTCTGAAATTTCATTCTTAAAAATATGTAATATAAAACGAAACTACAATGTCAGTTGCGTAGTTGTTCTTAGAAGAATTAAATGCTTTATTTGCACGGAATATTTAAGAATTCATTGTTTCAAAGTTTTTTCTTTAAATTATGTAAATGATTTCATGTTGTTTTTATAGTAAAATCACTTTGTAATCTTATTAAAATAAATTGATGTGGAGGGCGCATAATTAGGTTCGTTATTACCTAGGGCATAGGTCTCTTTATATTAGGGTTGATCGCCTATAAATATAAAAGGTGCCCAACCTTCAGTCGCTTCAAGGCTGACACATAATTTGTCTGACAGAATAACTTTTAACTCCTTAAATTAAAATTATTACCTACTTTTTATGTTTAGGATACGTACATTAAACTACACTGAATATAAATTAAATTTTAAATACCTACAAAAGTTATAACAAATTTATATGGTTATAATATTATAAAAATGTAAAGTAATTTATTATTTAAAAATTCTACACATTATTTACAACACAAATAATATTGCATAACAATAAAATCTTTTTAGTTTTTAGTAGAAAACAATGATTACTAACATGTAAATAAATATCAAGGTATATAGAAAGTTTATTATTTACAAAGTTTGCTTATAAACTATATTTGCATGTTAGTTAATACCTTTACAAAGAATGATACGCATTAAACTCGCTGAATGTTGTAATTATTATTTGTAATTGAAATTAATCTTGCAATAAATAATTTCATTTGAAATTATTAATTTTATGTTTATAGAATATTAATTAAATTTAAATATCCCAAAAGTATTTGCGATTAAATCAATTTTAATTTAATACTAAATACATAATGGGTAGATTCCAGGATTGTAATTTTATTGTTTTAACTTGTTTGTTTAGATTTTTTGTTTATTATTTATATTTGAAATTGAAAAACGATTAATAATATATCACTCCTGGCCTAGATTTTGACAATTAACACTAAACAGATACGAATAAATCTGATTTATTTATTATTATTTTTCGAAATAAACTTTACAGAAATCGTTTATTAAATTTCTATGGCCACATACTTGTATCTACTTGCATAATCATGTTATAAGAGTATACTTATTTATTATAAATAATTGTGAAAAATCTTTTTTGAAAGTAATAGTGAAGTTGTATTTGATATAAACAAGATATCTGAATAGTATAAAAGATGAACGATTGGTGTGCATTCGAAACGTGAGTACAGCATTAATATTTGTCTTAGAATACGGGTGCAATATCCGGCGATCATTTAACAAAATCATGCCAGCAACCATTCTAGCTAGCAGTACGACATTTCCCTATTAAAAGCTAAGTATGCTGTGTATAGCTGGCACGTGAATCGGTTTTTATTTCTCTGTGCTGTGCTCTGTGGTGTATTCGTAGAGCAACGGCCTCCAGTTACGTTTCGTCGTTATTTTAAGAGATTGCTTTTGGCTGCAGCCATATAGTTATATGTATACAATCTTCAATACATACGTCTACAGGCTACATGACGTGCGGTACCTAGTCACCAATCTCTAATGTTTACATTGGCGCCCAATGTGGTGGGAGTTATGACGACGAAATGGGATTATCTCAAAGATTAAACAGATTTATACATAGTTTTTTTAATCCTTTAACTTCTGCACTACTTTATTTTATTTTTAAATACTGACATTTATTATTTCTATATTAAACAAACATAAGAATTTGACAGGAATTTCATTCTTAAATTCCTTATTTATTTTAAATTTGTTTGTGAATTTTTTGATAAAACAAAATATAATTTTCGGAAAATACGGGAATCAATCATCTGTACCTTCCTCAAATTTGACATTAACAAATAAATATGAATTAATCTAAATTTTAAAGATATTTAGAATTAAGTAAAGTACTAAAAAAATAACAATAAAACAAATAAATTGTAAAGTTAATATGACACCTCCACCAAATTGCACCGCTTTATCTAATAGTAAATTTATATGCAAAACAGAAACGTACACAAAGTAATAACATTTAATGTTATTATTATAATATATTGTTGAAATAAATGTGAAAACAAACTATGTTATAATAGTCGAGTTATAAACACTGCAATAATACTATACGTGCCCCATTGTATAAATAATATCCGTCTATGAATTTTAATAGTCATGCGCAGTAGCATGGGCACGCGCTCTGTTCCCAACTCAACCACATAATAAATTACAGAACTAGATTGAAATAAATAGTGTAGATTATATGTGGTATGAACATAGTTAACTTGATTCGTCTTGCAGAATATGAAGCACCAAGTTGCTGTGATTGATTTCGGTTATCGTGCGAATAAAATATTCACTGTAGATGTTACTGAACAGAAGTAGGCGTGGAATGTATAATTTATTGAACAAGAATTGTTGTTTATAAAATTATTTGAATTATTAATTCGTTTTTAAACTCTAATAACTATCAAATGTTTCATTGTCAAGGGTTGATTTATTATTGTAATACAAACTTATATAATTCCGTCTTTTAATTAATTTGATGATCATTGCGTAATTATATGTTTAATATTTATACTGAAAATTTTCCATTAATTTCCTGAATTACAGATGTTCTTGCAATGTTAAAATTTAAAGATATTTGGCTAGCTCGGCGATAATTCTGCAAGCAAAGGAATTTTGTCCTTTTGCCAAACTCAAATTGGACATTATTGTTCTGTCACACGTTTTATGATTAATATGAAAATTTTCGTCATTTTTCTTCATTTTCGTATCATAAATCTTTCATATACGAAAGGAGATTTAAATTATTTTGCTTTTTTATCTAATATGTTAAAGAGTACATTTAGAAATTGTTCTTATTTTATTTGGTATATAAATATGCAATATTTTTAATGTGTGATAAACAAAATAATGTGTTTGTAAAGTAATTATTTTGAATATTTTCATTTGCCAAACAAGATTTAACGCGCAGACTAAAGCGCCTACACTTTAAAATTATATTTTGGTAAAGCATTGCCATCAATTTGTAGTGAATGGAAATATTTGTCCAATATGACTTTTAGCTCTATATTTAAAAATAAATTACGAAATATATGTAGGTACGGTTTCAGTTTAAAATATAAAAATATAATTTTGAGGTTATAATTATAATATTTAATAACTAAACATAAGTTTTGAACGTTACAGTACGCATTGAGGTCGTCGAAAATCTACTCTAAACGTTAACGCTTTCTGCAATAGGTTAGTGCACTTTACGCTGGCCAATATTTGCGTTCTATTTGCTATACCGGTTGTGTTTATTCTATCGTTAAATATTCAACTCCGTAAATCTCAATGTCTCCTGATTCCAGTTACAGGAATTTTACACCATCTGCTTTACCACAACATTATAAGTATTCAAGTAAAAATTTTAAATCATAAAATTTACTAAATATAGTATTTTAAAATTACTTCATCATTTTTTAACAACAAATTCCAGTAGTTCATTTATTTGTATTGAATTAAATTGATGTTATTAAGCATTAATTATGTACGTAACTATGTTTTGGCAATTTATTACTGTCATTGATTGATTAATCAACAAGTGATAAAATTTTATGTGACTTTCTAGAATTATACTTGTTGTATTCCACTTTCGAATTTCTCGTAGAAAAATATCTGACTAATTTGAACGTTGTACTAAAAGACGATGTCTTTATTAAATATATAATTTTAACAAAATTATTACAAAAGTTTGTAGGTTATAATTTAATTTTCTTCTGCAGTTTAAATAAACTTAGTATTGAGTAATTCATAAAAAAAAATCCACGTGTTAAAATATGTTATCAAGAATAATGTACAAAAATTCATTGAACTTATTTTTTTCTTGAACATAAAAAAAAAATGTTCATAGTTCGTGTTCTAGTCGACCGATAACAAACAAAGCTAGTTGATGCTTGGGTAAATTCGTCGTGTATGTTATATATTTTAATTTCACTGGCGTTTATTTTATGTGCTTATGGATTTAATTTATTATATATTAATTTAAATTATTACAATTTAAAAATAAATATTTCAACTAAAGCACTTTTTATAACATATTTTGTTTTAGATAAAACATAATTATATGTTTTGGTTTAATTATTAAAAGCGATTATATTTTGCAATTTTTGCATAATTTTTACATAAAATTAGTGTAACCTATAATTTAAACTTTAATGCGGCACTATTCCATGAATTTTTTTACTGTTACTTTCCTGGAAAGAAATTTGTCCTAATTTTTCTGTGGTCTTTTTATCGTCATATATATTCTTCCTCTTCAAACGATAATGTTTAAACTAAAAATAACATTTCTCAAAAATATGGTTTAGTTTAAAAATTAAATTAAGTTTATTGCACGATTTTATCACCGGTAATGATGATTCTTTTTGTGGTACAATGGAATTTTCCACTTATTTAACTTTGCTATTATTTATATTATAGTCAGGTTTGAAATTTATTGTTATTTTATATTTATCGGTTAATAATTTTGTCTTTTTTTTTTTAAATAATTAGTTTCTAGTAAATATTTAAAATATAGATTAATTAATTATTTAAATTTATTTAAAACCGAAAACTGTAATTCAATTCACATACTCAGAATAAAATATTGTTGCTAATAATAACATAAATTTGAGGTGAAAATATAAATAATCATATTTTTCGAATAAATTTATGTATTTATGTTATAAATATTTATTTTTTTGCAAGTAAAAACAAGAATAAGATGTGTTATTTACTATAAATCTTGAGGTAATTTAAAGATTTATCTATTTAAATATGTAATCAATAAAAATAAATAAATTTAATGATTGAACGTTTAGATTTCTATTCAATTAAAATTTAGCTTGATATGAAATTTACTATAAACCCAATTAAAGTTTATTTGCAGAAGCGATTTCCTCTTGGCGAAAAGTGTGCTAAATTTGGACAATGAAACGTTATAAGTAAAAACAAATAATTTTGTTGGTAGTCAGTGTTAATAGCGGCTTTGTGGCGATACTCATACCGAATCTCAAACCAAACACAATAAAAACATCGTTTGTTGTGTATTCGTTGATATGTTAGCATGTTAATAATTGCGCTTATTGTGTTCCAAGTGTGCAGTGCTTATGTTGTTGGTGACACACATACTGGCCCGTGAGGTGGACTGGGTCATTGCACTGCTATCACTCCGTCCGTAGTTTCTCCGGCCTGTCGCGTCGTTGTCGCTTCCAAACCCATACACAAACACACAATTGTTCACCGTACACATATTTTTTCAATGTATATATTGGTGGTTCCAAAAAAAAGCGGGCCATATAGAATAAAACCCAGGTTTAATGCATCACTTCATTTGCTTACTAACCGATTTCGATGTATACCGATGTTATTCAAAGTGGGAAGCGAGATGAGAATATACAAAAGAATTTTAACTTGTTATTTCTTCTCTATAATACATACTGTCCCTAAAGGCTTACTAGCTTCATTTGAATTTTAAACTGAAAATACTTTTTTATTTCGAACTGAATACAACACATTAATTTTATATTTTTGGTTATAAATATTTCTTTTGTTTTCATTGCTTACTATTATATCAATGACATGGATATTTTCCATTAAATTTATTCTATTTTTAAACTGATTCAAAAGTATCAAATAGTTTTTAATCAAAGCTTAATACTTTAACAACAAAGTGTTTACAAACTTGTTCGAACAAATCTGAATTGATGGGTTTCAAAATTAATTACGTATAACGTTTGAAGCTTGTTCTTTCATTAAACTCTTTGTATAATAATAAACTCAAGCTCTTAATAGAAACTGAACTTGATTCTTTCGCAAATTGCGAAAAACTTTCACATTTATTTTAAATGATCTTAAATTTTAAACTTTATTTGAAATAATCAATCTTATGACAATGTATTTACGTATGGGTATAACATATTTTTAATGGATATTGGTGACAAATTTTGTTTTTATTCATTAATTGTTCGTTGTTTTGTTGTTTGTATGTTGTGACCTCGTATAGTTCTGTAAACGGTGTTTTGCTATTATTGCAAATTATGTGACCGCGATAAATGCATATTTAGTTATAATAGTTAACAGCTTTTCTAGATTCTTCTTTGTTTATTATGATAACACTGACTTATTGTTAGACTTAATAATTTTATTGATTCTTAATAAAAAATTTCGTTTTTTATAGAACAAAAGTTTGTAGCAGAAAGAAAAATGTCTTGTAATTTATCGGCTGATTTACATGTGATTATATGACAAAAGTTTAACAGAATGCTTTTCGAGTTCCGCTTGTATTTATAGTAACTTGTTCCACATATAAACAAACTTTGTTCCTTTGGGTCGTGCTCTGAACATAACTGATTTATTTCTTATCGATGTTTTATAACATTTTCTTTTAATTTCTTCAGTACTAGGTGATGCATATTACAATTATTTGTTTATAATAATATAAATCTTTGTATAACACTTTCGTAGATAATTTGTTTTCTTGGCATGGCCTCCCAGGATGAAACAAACTCAGCCCCAGACATCAAGAAAAATTTTGGGTCTTGAATTCCGAAGTGAGAAACTATTTGACTGTACCCAAGACAATGTTATTGATGATGGTTCTTTCAAATCTTCTTTCTTTTTTTTACACTTTAATAGTATATTTGGTATCTTTGTCTTCTTGTGAAGAAATAAATTGGTGTAATACTATCGTTTTCATTTGTTTTATAGCTGCGAATTAATTTAAATTCGGGACAATTTCAAGGAACTATTGATTAAATATTTCTTGAATAGTTATAAATTGTATTTAAATAGTAATTTGATAACAAAATATGTATGTATATCAAAAATAATAATTTATGACTAATTAAAAATGATAATTCAATATGTTACTAATGATTTATTTGGTTATTTTAAGTATTAGAGATAATTATGTCTGTATGTCGGTCTACATTGTGTTTAAATATGACCCTAGATTCGGTTTCGGTGTAAGATAAAATTTTTTTTCTGTAAACATTGTAATTTTTGGAGAATCTGATTGTGTAAGCGATTCTTGAATACCTCAAGGAATTGTATCTTGAACAGATAATCTGAAATGGCACATATATAGTGAGCGCAAGTTTTTCTAGAATCGCATCATGAGCTGTGAAGTACGCGTAGCTGTAAGCAGTCTCGTAGTGCATCGATGTGCATTTGGCGAATGGTGCCAGCGGTGGTGGGGCGGCGGCCATATTGGGGTCGTCAACCCGCGGTTTGAAAGTGAAAAGAGAGACTATTGCCGCCGCCAATGTTGTTTGTTGCTATTGGAGCACTGTCCACCCAGAAAGCGGAACGTTTACAGCTTTAAACGTGCGTATATATATATATACAAACCTATATGCAACGAATCGTGTTTGGGAATAATATTCCGAAAAAACAATACGAAATAATAACATTCAAGTTATTTCACTTTCGATCAATAACTGTTCATTTTATATATTTCTATCTATATATATATATATAAAAACAAATCTACATCAATTTATGTTATTTTTTTTATTTAGTTCGTTCGTCGTATTAGAGAAAACAAGATTTGTAGGTATTGCAGAATTCCTTAATACTTTTCGTAAAATATCGCTTGTGCTGTCTAGAATATTAAATAGCTTCTGTAGTAACAGAAATTGTTCGAACTTTTAAAATCCAAGTTTTTTTTTTTTTGTTATATTTGCCAAGTTTTTTGTCTGCACATTATTACAACCAAACATTTAAATAAATCAAATTTATAGTTAAATTTGTGGCAAACATGATCATCGCAAATTTATTTCAAATATTTTTAGTTTTCTATTTATATTGTTTTAAAAATGAATGAAATTTATTTAGTGGTTGTAACATGATTTCATTTATTGATAAATGTAAATTATTGATTTATTTTTAAACAATTATCTATTATAATACGTATTTATTCTTCGTATGTCGCTTTTATGGATTTTCCTAATTCTTTTTAAATTTAAACTAAGAAAGCATATAGATATAAAAGTATTTTTACTTCGAAATAATATTAAAAAATCATTGTATTTAAATTTTATTTTATTATATTTATTTTCCTGCATTCTAAAAGTCTCCCTTGGAGAGCCAACAATGGGGTATGTTTTTAATTAAATAATTTATACTTCAGGAAAGTTAAAAAAAAACTGTTGTGTATTAAAATTCCTGTCATTAATTATTAATTAAATGAGTTTTAACTAATTGTTATTATTAAAATAATAATAATAAATAAGCATCCTTTCATAAAATAATCATATTTAATTGATAAAATTGAATTTCTGAATGGGAATTTGGAGTGTGAGAAGTGTTGCTTTTTAAATATCAGTTAATTTCCATTAATTAAAAAAAAATATATTCCTATAAAAAATATCTTCTCAAGTAAGTCTTATTTAAACATAGTAAACAGAAAATATTTTCTAGGAATAAGATACAAGAAATAAGAATATAAAATAAATAGAAAAGGTAGATGAACCCATTATTTAAGATTTACTTAGAATTAAAGTTTAAGTCGGTTTAACTATAGTTTTTATTTAAAATATAAGATGGTTTCTTGGTAGACATTTGTATGAAATAAATATTCAAATGACGTAATAATATTTTTGTAATGAAAAACATAAATATCAATAAAAGGGCAAAGAATTTCATTGTATGCCTGATTAAAAGAACAAAAAGTGGAGATTAATAAAAAAAAGCCCTCTCTCCCGCATAAATCATTTGAAATATTGGAAAGTATGTTGCACCAGAATAATTTATGACATTTATGATAAATGCACCATGAATCGCATATATTATTTTCACGTCCAGAATTGAATGTTTCTCCTACATTCATCGCATCGCATCAGACTGATTGATATATTACGCGAAACGTGATGTTCCGTGATTTTTTCATTTGCTAATTAGTAAATCGTGAATTACACAACGTTCAAGTAAATCTTTCGAGTTGCTAATAGTGTGCTATTACATTTGTAATGGCGGCAAAATTTCATCACTTCATTTGCAGTAGGCAGTGGGATTGTTATCAGTAGTTCATAGACCTCTGTAGGCAATTATAAGACATGATGTGATATCTAACTTACTTTAATTATTTATAGCTGTTGCATGTGTATAAGTATAAAAGACATCGAGTGTTGTATCAACTGGAAAAAATTATTCTTAACACATTTATCATTACATACTTTTGCTGGTTTATTGCTCTCTATAAAATTATATACATTTTTATCTTTTAATTCATTTTATATCATAAAAATTTTATTATCTTTATCTACACTCTACGTAAAATTATCAAAATTATTATTTTAAATTATTTCAGGAAATTTATAAACATTATTTTATTCAAAAATTCGGTCCTCTTAAGTTATTAATTCATTAAAAAAATACATATTTGTTTTTAATTACAATATACACATTGTTTGATGAAAATTATAATCAAAAATATAAATCTATTTTATATTGACAACTATTTGTTTAATTAAAAAAAAATTATATTCAAAAACTTGTAAAGGAAGTTTCAAAAGTAGTTCCAAATTATTTAATTATTAAAGTTTTCAATAATAATTGTTTTTATTTTTATTTAATACAACTGGAAGAAGAAAATAATATTAGAAAATTAATTAATTTATAGCTTAATTAATATATTTACAAAAATCGATGTTTAAAAGTATGATAGTTTTAAAAATATCCAAAAATTAGATCAATAATATTTACTAAATGCGTTTAAAAACTGATAAATAAATTATTTTAGGAATTGTTTGCGTTTTACAAAATTATATTTGTTTATTTTTTTATCACGTTTACTTGTAGCGTGTTATATTTTAGTAGGGTTAAATGGGGTTACACGCTATATAAAATTTTATATCGTGTTTTTATTATTAATATACCATGATTATTATTTAATTGCAATATCGATATTGCCTTTATTAAAATTAATGAAATTTTCAATAGAATTTCAAAAATTTTTACTTAGTTACAAAATAAAATAGTATTTTTATTATTTTTTTAATTATAAATCGTAATTATTTTCAAGGAATATCGTAAATCAATCATTTTATTTTTGTAATAAATATATAAATATTAATGTTTTCATTTAAATAAAATGAATTTATTATAATGTATTTTATATGAAAACTAATTGTGATTTATTTATTCATAAAAAAAATAGAATTCAATTGTTATAGCAAATGTTAAAATTCATGGCATGCTGAAAATTTAATTTTGATAATATTCAAAAGAATAGTATTTAGGTTAAATTCTTTTGTAAATAGTAAATTTGTTTAATATAAGGTTATATTTTTCGATTTTCTCTGCTATTAACTTTTACTAAAATATCCTTAACAAAAATGTAAATATAAGTAAAAGAAATTCAAACAAATATAGAAAATACTGAAACCTAATTTAAGAGAGATATATATTAATTAGAGAAAATCCTTTTTTTTTTTCTTTATTGAATAAGAAAGTAAATAGTTAAGAGTTTCATATGTATGTAAAATGTGTTTCCGGTTAGTAGTTGAGACCTTAAATGGTAATAATATATCATAATTGTAAGTAAAGTAAGAAATTTAATGAATACACATGCGATAATGCGATGCATTTCTGTTTTGAAATGACATTGATGATACAGCATGTAAACAGTATTTATTCATAGATTATGATCAATGTATGCTATGAGAAGCAAGTAAATAAATTTGAAATGCAACGATGCAGCAGGAACGAGAAAATGTAAAATTACCTAAAAGGTAACGAACGCAATTGTAAATCAGAAATCTCTAACGGATGTAAACACAGTTACTATCATGTCGTTTTGTATTAATTTGCATCTGACTTCGCAGTTATGAGGTCATGAGGTGGTGAGATCGGTTACTTAGAAATCGATATGAACAACCGACTCTCTTATTGCGGTATGGCTACCTATCTCTGCAATCGAGAAATAAAATCCAATGAATTAATATTTTCAGTTTGTGGCCTACATCGTACTTTATAATACTCTAACTATGTATGTATATTAACCTAGTTTTCTCTTCTGATTTGCTCAATTTTCTTTTTCCCCCTGATTCCGGATACCAATAGATTTTTCTCAAAGATTATTCACCTGCCAATAAATATGTTACAATATACATATAAACAAGTATATACATGTATGTACAAACATTCATATTGAATGACAATTTACTATCCAACTTGTAGGTTAATGCTTATATAATGTAGAAAATTATTATCATTATTGTTAGAAACTTTGTATTTTCAGAACATAACCAAATTAAGGTAAATGAACTTTACTGTGTATTATTTGTTTTTGCAAAAGAAATTTCCATTTAGAAAATACTACAACTAAATATACACCATTTTTTGTCCATCTATCTTTACTAGTTTATATACTTTTTTCGATTTTACTAAACTTTTATTTTGTTATTTCATACATATTGCAAGATTTTTTGTTTTATTTGTACAAACAAAAGATTTCACACAATATTTTTCTCTTTACATTTGATTGTTATCTTATTACATTATTGTTAAAGACATCCTGCTTGTTTCTTCAACATTTCGTAACTTGGTTTGTCATTATTTGTCCCAAAAGACAACTTTTCATTTTATAATTAACGTATATATTTCTTAGTTTTGCCGCTTTGGTTTTATTTATTATTTTCTTAATACCTGTTAATTCAGGTTTGTTGGTTATGTTTTGTGTTGATATTTTTCACAGATTTGATTTGAGAAATGCAATTAAACGCAATTAAAAATGTATGATTATGAATTATTAGTGGCGTGTTTTTAATATAATATTTTATTTATTTGAAATTTGAACTTTCTTTGAAGCATAATATTTTATTTAAGAACTCAATTTGGGTCGCGATGAATTAAATATGACATTGCGTTTAAGTGCTATGATGAATTATATATTGTTTTATTTAAATTTATATTTACATTAATGTAAAAAAATTGTTCAGATCAGTGAACTTAATTCTAACAATTTATAGTACTATTAATTACGTCATTTAAAGGAAATTCCAATCTGTATCTACGCATGTTCATATAATAAATAAGTAGATGATCTTATTGAAATATATTGAAATATTCTCATTATTAGTGAGTGATATTATGAATCAACAAGGCGCTGACTTGAACAACAAGAATATTAACCATAAAGTGATGATGTGCGATTTTAAAGGTCCAACTTATTCTAATGTTGATGAGTCAGTGTATTCTCAACTCGTTCGTTGGTAGATTAGCATTATATACTGGGTATATTTTCGGCGTCCAGCAGTTGTTGAAGGTATCAAATGCATGACTCATTAAAACGATGCTAGAATTTTTATTTAACTTTTTTAATATATGAAAAGTTCTGCCTTAGTGTTGATGAATCATTTAATCATTTCAAAAATGATCAAATAACTAAGAATGTTTTAATTTATGAAATAAAGGTGATACGGATAAATGAATACTAGTCCAAATAAACAAGATTCGAAGCAGCTGTGCGAAATGCTTGTATTGAAAACGATGCGAGCGTATATGGTCCATGATTTTGCATAAATGCTGTTGTACAAAGTGAGTTGACTTGTCTGAAAAGTGACTAATTCACGAATGTTTTGGATGGGGTAACCCGGATAAACGTTGCGCTGGTAAGTAAAGTGAAGTAATCAAATTAAAATGGCAGCAGCAGCAATAAGCGGCGCACAGAGTATTCCAGTTTTACAACGCGCTAAATTGTATGACGGAGCCGGCCAACTGGCAAACTCAACCATCAGCAAACTGGTCCCGACTCTGCTGACTCCAACTGTGATGTGTGTGTGCGTACGGCTGTTGAACCACCGACAGGACCGAAATAATATAATTTCATATCTCATTTATAACATTTAATGAACCCAAAATAAAAACACATCTTCTAAATATTAAGCCTACTACATTCGGATAATATATTTAAATAAAACATTATTTAACATAACAAAACTGCACTTAAACAAGCATAGACTGGTTTCAATATATTATTGAAATGAAATACTTGAATTTAGAATATAAAAAATGAAGCAATAAAGTGTGTCAAATAAAAAAATGTTAATTTTAATAATAAAAGAAGAAGAAAAGACCGCAGATTTAAATTGTAATAAAATCATAATTAATTCAAAAATTTAGTAATTAATATGATAACTGCAAATTTATCTGATTAATAGTATAACAACTTTTTAACCAGTTATATTAAAAATAATTTATTTAAATTATTATTTTTATTATAATTACTTAAATATGTGCAAAATATTCTTATTGAAAATGATAAATATTTAATGCAATATGGCACGGTATTCTTAATGCATTTTTAGGAGTGACATGACAATGTCATATGTAAGAATTTGGTTAATATAATATACAAGTCACATTCACAGCATACTTAAGTGACGTAAGCAAACTATACAAAAAACACTTGGAATAATTTGCTTTTATACCAAATCCATTTAGATTTTTAAATTAAAATAATCAAGATCAAGGTCGCTTCTGTTTAGATATTTTGTTGTTTTGATTAATGTATCATTTCTATGAAAATAATTTATAAGGTATAACTACTTTTTCACTTGTACTTATTATTGTTTTCTGTTAAAAATATTATATTTAGTTTTAGTTGTTGAATGGTTATTATAAATTAATCAAGATCAAGGTTGACTTTGTTTAGATATTATTTTGTTTTTATCGTCTTTTATCTGGTTGCATTTATTTATTTAATAAACATAAACAGTAATAGTTTTTTTGTTGGCACATTTGCTGGTTTAAACATGTAATGTTTGCAATGGATACGGTACTGATCAACTCGCCCGCTGTACAAGGTTGATAATAGTCCGTCGTTGGCGCGCGCTCGTCCCAGTACACCCTTGACCTTTTGCCGAGTTCACATGCGTGAACAGAATGCCATTTTAGGTCATTTCGATCACACAAGTACACCTCTGTAACGGTTACCCGTGAAATATGTTCGCGTCATCCAACTGAAGACACAAAATGCCTGTGACTTAGATTGCTATTGCCTGCCTGGTATATTAAAACTCTGCAAGTCTTTTGTCCCAGCAATCTTTGATTATCGTCTTGTTGCTTCACGTCCTTATATAGTTTCAACAAATGAATCTGTCTATACTCCATATGTGTTTCTATTCTTATTTCATATCACTGTTTCATATCAAATAGCAATGAATTGTCAATTGTATTAATAATATTGATGTTTAATATTCAAGGAACTGATTTCTCACTTTTTAAATTATTCATTTTATTCATATGTAAACCGATTTATTGTTCTGAATACATTTATTAATTTAATTTTTATTTTTTAAGTAAATGTTTCTATCGCAAGTCCTTTTCTTTATATTAGGATGACTGGGACAAAATTTTAATTTCACAAAATAAACTTAATGATATGGATTCTCCTGTGGTAAGAGTACTTTAAATGTTTCTGGCTTCTTAATTTTGAAAAATGGCACATACAGAATTGCAATCTTTATTGAGTTGCAGAAGGATTGCTTTTTCTTTCAACCATTTATTAAGTTTTCTAAAGATTATTGATCGAAATGATATCTTGTGGCAATTTAATTTCTTTTATTATATTTGTCAATAATTCTTCGTTACCTTACTATAATGTTACTTTCACGCTGGCATCAAATATAAACATATATAAAACCGTTAAAACAGACCCTTACAGATCAATACTTTCATTTTAAATATCCCTAATCTTAGATTTTTATCGAAATCATTTAAGCCATGTTTGAGAAACCCGAGTACTTATACATATATAATATGTACAAGAATTGCTTGTTTAATACTGGAAGATATAAAATAAATAATATTTATTTAACATTATAATACGTGGTTTTAAAATTGTTTTGCGTATTAACTAGAATATTAATTGTTGTTTATTTCTTAAATAAGCATTTACGATTGTTTTGTAACTGTAAACATCTAAATAACAGCGTAGTACTGCAATTCATAATTGAATTATTTTAATAGAAATTCTTGAGGAACATAGAAATAGAATAAATTTATTAAAGAAAATTTAATATATGAGTTTGTGTCTCAAGACAATTTATTTTAATTAAACACAAGAAAATTTAATTACAATTTATAACAACATTGTTTTATCCATTTAAATAATGAAATTCCGTATAGTATACAATGTTCTATATTATTGTTAGACTTTCTCGACACACAAAATATTTATCCTCGAGAACAAAGAAAAACTTTCCAAATTGCGGTGAACGAAATAACCCTAAAAATAAAAGACACTCTCTTAGCCCCTCTGTGATGCGAGGGACAATATCCCTCCGTTCCACCCTTTTCATGGCCACCTCGCCCTTATATTGTCCTTGAATTCGACATTCGACCCTGCAAACTGTTTGAACTGCGACAATACTTTATGTTATCCTATATACATTCAGTGTAACGTGTTTTAATCAATATGTTCAATAATTGATTGACAATCACTTGTTTCATTGATAGGTTTTTTTATTAGCTTTTTTTTTATAATGTGGTCGAAAATTTCGTTGTTGTATTTTGTTTTATTTTATTTACATTGATGTGCAATTGTTTTAGTTTCAACATATCAATAATAATTAATAAAATACTTGCAAATATTTATTAACATTTTATGATACGTTAAGCATGTAATTGATAATAAAATAAAAATTTAAATTTTATTTGTATTGAATTTAGTATAAATTTTATAACCTAAAATTATTTATTTATTTTCGCAGTTAATCAATAGAAATGAATATTTAGTAAATATAAATAATCATTTAATGGTTTGATAAAATAAATTTATTATAAATTGTTTATATTTTATGTAAGTTAGTGATATGCATTTTGACAGTTCATATCGATTTATATTAATAAATGTAATGTGAAGTATATTAAAGTTGTTTATTTTAATAATATTTTGATTTAGATATTAATATACAATGCACGTTGACAAAAGTATATTGAACTTGAATATGTCATGCATAATTTTAGCTTTATACATTGACTGAATTTATGATATATGCATTTAGATTGATATGAACCTTGTATGGTATAACTAACTGACTGATATGTTATTGTGTACTATTCTATAAAATACTAAAAATAATTTGCAAAAACATTGTGCGTTTTACAAATCAATTCACTGCCAAAATGAACATTTAGAATTTTGTACACGTCACTTCCTTGTGAAATTCTTCAGTGAACTCCAGACATCGGTCATTTTAGAGGAGCATCAGGAATTTTAATATAGATACAGCAATGTGCATATGCAAAATAAGTAGAACTTATTTTCAAGGTCATCTAAATTTATCCTTCACATTGTTTAGACTACAGTGTGGCTTATTGATTTCAAAATAAAATACAGAGGGTTCTGTTTTAAATATTTTATGGGTCACATAAAAGTGCGTGCGAACAGACTCGAATCAACACGAAAACTTACGATATTACACGATTTTAATACCACATTAGACTGGATAATAACAATCAACTAACTCAACCTTTCTTCATATTCTATAAAAATTCATATTTTATTGCTACACGTGTAAAACTTGCTTATAAAATTATGTTGTGACTGATAGCATTTTATTGCCATATTATTACATTATTACGGAGGACTATTAAATTTATATCGTTTAAAAAAAAGTTTAGTTGAAATCAAATGAGAAACAAGTCTGAAATCGTCTTTATATTACTAATAATTAATATATTTAAAACAAAATTTATTTAACAGCAAAAATATCAAATATAATTGTCTGAAAATTATTAGGCCCTCATCACAAGTGAATAAATAGATACAGAAAAATCGCAAATATACACTTAATGTAAGGGAGAAATTCAGAGAAAAATCTCAGAGCAAGCAATCCAGGAATGTTCATAAGAAGAATAGAGATGTCATTTCGAGAAAATTTCAATCCAAACTATTGGAGGAAAAATGCAATAACAAATAATTAAAACTAAGAAGATGTTTAGCGACATGGGAATCTAATTAACCATCTACGAGTCTGTCAGATATAAATATAGTTTAATTGTATCGTTTCGACTGGATAACAAACAAAACAAAACACTGTCATCTTAGTAATATAAATGTAATTACTAATCATATTAGTATCTATGTAGAAAGAAGACAATACACAAGTAATTAATATAACAGATATTGTCAAGTTCAAATTCTCATTGTCTTTATTAAGTGAAATAAAGATGTAGTTAAAAACATTATGAGATATTTTTTATAGTAGACCCAGTCGCTTCGAAAAGTGCGCCTGAATAAACAAAATCAAAACCATCAATCAAACGCACACAGCTGTCAAATACAGGATCGTTTTTCAATTATGTATTTCTAAATTCAGCACTTAACTTCTAAATGCTGCAAAAGCATTGGTGCGGGTCTGTTGAATCTTCTATAGAACATTTAATTTTGTTTTTTCAAAGTTTTTTGCTGTTTCATTTTTAGAACCTTCTGAAATTAGTGTGTGTGTGCCATTTTGGTTCTACAATGTATTGTAGTAAATTGAAAAAGTTTTAGTAGAACTATGGAAAATTTTCGTGCATGCAAACGGAGAAGTTATTTATATTAAAGTGTTTTTATTTGCATAATAATAAATGAAAGGTTATTTTATATTTGTATAATAAATAACAACATTCAAGTTAAAATTTAATCCAAAAAAGAACACAATTTAATTGTGCATGTTTGAGCAGTACCTGCTGAACAAATGCAATTGTAAAACATTTTATTATTATGATCTCGAATTGGTTTCTTTCGGCGTTATGCACCGACTGTGCTACAATGACAAAGCATTATGACTGTTTATTTGTTAAGAAATTTGCAGTTTTGGTTACCGAAATACAGACGACGGGTCACTTTGAGAGTACAATCACACGGTACTGAGGACCTTTCGTCTGGTTGCCTCCGCGCCGCCTCGCGTGATGTATCCGAAACGCGTTAATTATTCTTTGTCGAAATGAAACAGTGTTTTATTTCGTTCTGTCCATTGCGAGATGAGATCATTATCAAAGTGCACAAAGAACACTTAATGATGGTGACATATTGCTAATGGATGAAGGGTCACAAGAATCGATTTGTTTTACTTAAACTGTTGCTGCTCTTCTTTAATTATCAAGGAATCAGTCTGTTAAGGAATGAAAATTAATAATTGTGTATATTGTTTGTCTAACTACGTCTTGTTAGCACTTTAAAAACAGACAACAAAGTTAGCTTTCTTGTCTGTACTTGATTCTTAAAATTTATTGTTTTGTATCGGAATCTCCGATAACTAATTAACTTCAAGAAAACTTCCAAATATCATTATAACAAATAGCTTAAACTCTTCTACCTCAACTAATATAAAACCTTTTTAATTAAATTAACTTTCCAAAGAATTTCGCATTTTACTTTCCTTAGTTACTAAAAATAAATTGTAAACTACGATTTTTTGAAAATATTATAATTTAAATCAAATAAATTAATGTAGTGATACAAAACTTTACGTAGTTATACCCCGAAGCAGTCATAAATTTTAGTAAAAACAAAGTTATATTCTCTATAGAGAATTGTTCTCAATTTATATAAATCTAATAAATTTATACCAAAATCCAACCATTAACCTTACAAAATTTATTATTCAAATCTATTAAAGTGTACATAAACACTTTAAAACATGTGTAATAGTTTTTTAAATATATAATTATCATTAAATATTTTATTATAGTCGAAATATGAACCATGTAAAAATAAAATCCTTGAGTAATTTTTTCTGTAAAAAAATATACGACAATTATTTAAAAGGTGAACAACAGAATAAAAACACATGGTGATCCTTTGACCTTTTTAAAATTTGCGCAAATTGATGTGACATTAATTGTACAAAAAATGTATCAAACTGAACGTCAAAATTTATCACAGTTTGTTTGTGAAGCAAGTGACATAGTTAACAGTTTGTTATTGGAAAAATATTCCGGAAAAAAAGTTTCTTCAGAATTTTTAATTAATGTTTCAGGATATACTGTTAAGTTTTATATAACTTTTTTGAATTTATTAATATTGAACTATTATAACTCTGCCTTTATATATAAGTAATATATATTTCATAAATTTGGATTATTAAGTTTTGCTTTATAAGTTTATTAACTCTCTTGTGGGATATGCCGTGGTTTTCTCCGGAAGCTCAAACTTCTATAGTTTCCGAAGGATGGCTTTTATAAAGTTAGGTTATACTGAAATCCCTCTTTTTTTTATCTTGTTTTTACGTGTAAAACTATCACTTATTTAAATTAAAATTAATTGAATAGAGGTTATAAAAAATGCAGTTTGCATTTCCTGTTGAAAGAATGACGTCACGTGCCCTAGTAACATCTTACTTGAACACGTTATTACACGATATTGTATAGAATTACATATAATTATTGCATTACAAAATCTTACAAATGCAATTCCTATTTTAATTTTATATGCACCAACAAGTATAGATTTGTAGTTGGCTCGGTTCAGAAAGGAATTGTGTTGTTGCATTTACCAATTATTTTAAATTACTATATAATCGATCGGAAAATGCAAAGAAGATGAAACGGAAGATTATTTCCGTTAATAATACCTTTATTTAAATATGTAAAGCGTTTTGACCTTAATATACCTTGCGATGGAAATTATATTATTGATATGGTTATTTATATAAAATACTACTTACCGAAATTGAAAATTACTGACCAATTGCTATCGTAATAAACCACTTGGCTTATGAAGTGTTTCTCTTAAATTATATATCATTTTAAAATTAGAAAACTTTCATACAGTTCAGAATAGGTAGACTTAGAGCCTTCGGCTTACAATTTTAATGAGGAAAAGTCTATATATAAAAAGAATTGAACATTGAATTAAAAATTAATGATTTCTTATAGTCTGTTAGGTTATATGATTCATTAAGATTACCCTGTAAGTTATAGTTGTCGATATATTTGTGTTAATCGTTAATTATAAAGATACATTTCATTTGACTTATATGAGTACTTTGCATAAGTGTGTTCTATTTATTTTACATGGCATAAATCATTGTGACTCATGTTTCTGTATTTGTAAAGTGACGAGTATAAATAACAAAATTAATGCATGTACTTCTATAATTCAATGAATGCAATATACATGTAACCCATATGTAATAATATTTTTATTATTTTTAGAGTGTTTATAGTTATGTAGGATGATATGATACAAGATACATTTATTTATTCATAAAAACTTATTTACAAAAAGGAAATTCATATTTTATTGGTTTTTTATTTGGTTGAAAATTAATTATAATGTTTATAACTTTTGCAGGGTTAAACAACAAATACAATCTTATACAAATAGAATGACAAAAACTTATTGTTAATGTAATTTGTAATAATTTTAGTTAAAAAATTTGGTTAATTAACTCTGAGTGCCTTCTTTTAGAAAGAAAAAGGGAAATTTGGTAATAGGTTAGTTTGAGGAAGGGATTATTTAAGGAAGATATGTCTAAATTAAGTAATTTATCTTTGTTCTTAAGCATGTAGACCTCTTTAAAGGTATTAAGACTTTCTTGTAATTGCAATTTATATCTTAAATAATTTCATGATTAAAGAAACAGAAAACAAGCTTTCTTCCTTTATTTGTTTCTGGTAATAAAAAACACTTTTTTCTAAATTTAAACTTTTTTTTTTCATATTCTATATTCTACAAATTAAATTAAAACCCTACATTTACTTTTAAAACTTAATTAAACATCTATATTTTATTATTTTAGTGATACACTAATTTGAAATTAAAATATAACAATTTTTATTAAAAGTTAAAACAAATGCAACCAGTGAATTGCTAGGGTCTAAGAATGCAGGAATAATAGATGATGGAATAGTATCTATGGAAGAAAGGTCTTTATTAAGTCTTATTATCAACATTTTTAATTAATTTTTAATTATTTACATTGTATTTAACTGGTGCACAGTTTTATGATTGTATAGTTACGGAAGAGAATAGTTTGAAAAAGTTCTTATTTTTTGCATAATACAGTTATATTTTTCTTAGTTTAACCTATTTATAATTTATTGAAAATTTAATTCTATTTTTTATATAAAGTGGCCCAGAAGGGTCGGAGTATTTCCGGAGTTTGGAAACCCCTCGAACATTTCAATCGCAAAGCTGAATTTTGTAAGGTTTAAGATGCAAATCCTTCCTTATAATTCTTTGTAAAGACGATTTTCGAACGTTTAATTCTTGACCCTTTTGG
>CM008234.1:9288867-9323093 GCA_002278615.1 Pogonus chalceus
CAAATCCTTCCTTATAATTCTTTGTTAAGACAATTTTCGATCGTTTAATTCTTAACCCTTTTGGGACACCTGTTTAAGTTTTTCTAACAAAGAAAATTCGCGAAAATAGCAAAAAAATGAAAATCATTGAAATAAACCTAATAAAACAAAATATATGCAGTAAAAAATAGATCTAAAAAATCTTAAATATGGAATATACAGATTTTATCTTACCCCGTTCAAAGAATAGATATTTAAGTAAGAAAAATATATTTTTTTACAAACCCCAGTCCTTGAGACATATTTGTTTAGTTGAAGGGTTGAGATATTTTTGTGTTCAGTGGTTGTAATTTAATATTTTAAAAAGTGCACAGACATGATTGGTAAATATTTATTTTTCTCTTAAAATATTTGTGAATAAAAATGGATCCATTGATTTCAATAAAATATTTACAAAACCAGAACGAAGTATGGATTATTTTAATATAATTATTTTCCGTCGGTCTCTCAAACTATATATAATACAATTTATGACTATACTATACAATTTATCCCATGCTTATGAAGTTACAAACCAATTTAGGAAAATTCACATGGTTAAAGTTTATCATAAATTATTATCTTGAAATTTAGTATGTACATCGATTTAATGTTAATTCAACTTGACCTTTCAAGGTCGTAAAATCTAGTCTAGAATTTATGAGAACATATCCCAAGGGAATAAAATAAAATTTCAGATTTTTTGGGTTTTATTTCAAGATATGGGTGATGCGATTTGATACCCGATATGAAATCTATATTACTCTTGAGATTTTGAGTATCTCTGACGAAATTTCTACAATCATAAAGAGGTTATTTTATTGTTTAAAAACCTTGTTTATATTCATTATGTAAATAAATATTGTTTTAAGATGTGCTATGTAAAATAATGGAAATATTTATGTACTGTATTACTCATTTTTATGTTTTTAGGTTGAAATTTTAATTTTATCTTTAAATCTACAAAATAATTTCCACGAGCAGTTTCACCACCGGTGGTCAATGATATAATTAGCATTAAAAACGTAATTATCTATGGTTATGTTGTATTATAATTACTAAAAAACTCATGTAAATAACTGGTTAATTATACAATTGAATATAATTTTATTTTAAATGTTTCTCTGTTTATTTACATATATATTTTTATTATATTATAAACACAAATTTATTAAAAAGAAAATTAATCGTACAAACTTAAAATATTTTATAGATAAGTTTTCGAGATATAAGATAAAATTCTTATTTACATATTGTAATCATGTTAGCATGTTAAGTGTCATTCACATTTCTAAAAGAATATATTTATTTTATTAATTAGACCTTTCAGTATAATAGAGAATCCCGTGGTTTAAAGGAAATTTATTTCAATTTGAAATATGTCTTTTATTAAAATGTTCTCTCATATAATTTAATTCAGTCATCAAGTATTCTTTATTATATTAATTATATTTAAAACCAGAAATATTTTTCTGTACATTAAATCTTTGTTTTTCTAAATATATTTACATTTTTTGTTATACTTATAAAATAAATATAATATAAAGACGGATATACTTTATGATGCCCTCAAGCGGACTATTCTTTTCGTATTAGAATTGTGTATTGAAAAAGTGGCCTGCTAATAAATCAAAAGAAATAATAATTAAAGTTATGTGTTGGAACTTTTAAAATGGCGCCAACTTTGTCATATCAACTTGCGTGTTTGTATGAAAATTTTATGATATATTTAGCAATGTGAAACATATATAAAAAATATAATTTGTTATACTGTATTTTAATTTATTTTCTCTTTGTTACAGGTAAGCAGATAATTCTGAATAACTTTTTATAACAACAACCAGGTAAATAATTCATTTTTTTAATTTATTTAAAAAGGTTAACTTGATATGCATCGTAATTAATGAGTTTTATTTATATTATTTATAATATTACATTTTATGGTACTCTTCAGTTAAATAACTTTAAAATACATAGTGAACACAATTTTATTAAAAGATAGAACTATACTAAATATGTTTGGGCAAAACTTATCGAAATAATTGACGTATTATTTTGTTAGTTCCGGTATGAACTTGTAAGATTAGTAAGAAACAATTGAAAATAAATATGTTTAGCTTTCATTTACATATAAAAAGTGTCCGTGTTAACTTCCAAAAAATGTATATTTCACCGTTAAGCTCTTCCTGTTAAGACAAGACCTACCTAAAATTCTTGCCCTGTACAATAAGTACTGTATTGTACATACACAGTTCAAGGAGATGCATGTCTCAATGTAAACGTACAACGTAGATACACATACGTACACACATTCATGCAGCAACACCACATGACACATGGCCAAACGTTCACTCACGCAACGCAAACACGCGTTGCACGGCCGTGTTTACTTCGATGGATTTGGTTTCCGGCATAGCAGACGTCACGCACCTTTAATATTGTCTCTGTTCACAATGATAGATTTTTTTAATTACCATTAAACGTGGTACGTATATCTCAAACGAAATGAATGGCTTTAAAGGAAATTTAAGACATTTGGAATTTTAGCGGTTTGATAAACCATTGTTTTCCTCAATGTCATTTTGTTTTGTTCGAATTTCATTGAATTGTATTTTGATTTATTGGTTTCTGATTGCTTTCATTTTTACTACGAGGTTGTTTGTCTTATTTTTTATAATCTAACTTAGTGTTTCGCTAAATCTTAATAGAAAAATTTATACTTTTTTTTTGCTTCAACTGGCAGTAATATTATAAATCATATATTAAAATATTAATAAGAAATCGATAATTAAATAAGTTAATTTTCAAAATATACTTTTAATATTTTCATCTTAATTTCTTTCCTACCAAAATATATATTTATAAATAACAATTGAATTCAGTCAACCCTGCTATAACACGATACGCAAAGTGAAAATGGTGACAGTCTTCACGTAATTTAAGAAACTTCAATATATTGATATCTTTGAAAATTTGAATTAAATGTTTTGGTAACAACAAAAAATTTCATTTCTTTTCGTTCAATTAATAAATATGCCAAAACAAACTATTAACCAAATGATCTTTTTAGAAGTGTCAGTAAAAGTCATTAAAATAATAAAATATAGTCTTAACAACCGCATTTAATTCAGAAAATAATCAAACTAATTTCGCAGAAATCTTAATATAAACTCTATTCTATATATTAAAAACAAAATTGTAAAAAAAAATCTTCCACCAGGAATGTAGAATTTCCTACAGGTTCATTGTACTTCCGTTAGTTTATGACTTTTTCTCTTTTTCTGATGTGTTCTATTGTAGTTTATATGTGTATGGTGATACAAAAAACACGTTTGACTAGTTTGCTGAAGAACATAGATATTTTGTGTTGCAGATATTTCTGAACTCTGGAATAAGACAAATTGAAAATATTTATTATTATACTTTTACGCTATATGTAAGTTTTATCGGAGAAATAGGTGCATTTATCTAATAGTGTTTATATGATAAGTTATCTTTAAAAAATGCAATGTTTATATGAACTAAATTTCAGTTATATATGTTATTATCAAAAGTGTTTTTTTTATGTTTGACATATTACATGTGTTAACTGGTTTTATAGCTACATATATCTATTGAAAAATATCTGAATATAATATTAACTGCAGCAACAGAAATAAAAGTATGTTTGTTATTCATAATCGTGTTTAGATAAATGCAATTAATAGCAGCAACATATTTTTTTATTTATTTTGTTAGTAGACATTTCAAAACAGTGTCTGACAAATGTCTGGCTATAATATTTTTATTTAAAGGTTGCGCAAATATCAATGTAGTGTTATCTTTCCAACTAATCCGACGATATACTCATTGATATATGTGTATTTGAATGGGGGACAGCATTGATAGTCTGGTCAGACTTACAATAATATTGAAATCGAAATTTTGACGTTAATATATTGACGCGATGTGAATGATCCTTTAAATAATGTGAACGCTACGCCAGACATTAAGGTTATTGTTATTTGTTCACGGTTTATAATTATTTAGGTAATTATTATAATTGTATTTTTATAGATATTTGTTTAGTTATAAATTTAAATTTACATACAGGTAATAATTTCTATTTGTACTATAGTAAATGACTTAATTTATTCATTTTTAAATATGAACTTTGATTTTTTAAACTATTTTGTGGAATTTTTTTGTTCAATTAACAGTAAAATAATATTAAAATATCATTTATAATAATATTTGCATCATTATGGAATACAATGAATCTTTTAATATTTCATTATTTCCGTTTCATCAATATTGACTTTGTTCGCTGTTAAAGCTTGTACAAACAAGTTAATTTATATTTGAGTCTTTAAAAGTAATTGGTTTGTATGAATTAAACGAATTAAATATTTGCGTATTTTATAAAGAAATATATTTTTTAAAATAAAAACATATTTTATTATTTGAGTTGAGTGTCGTACAGTTATTTTTTGTAAGAAATCTGTACTATATAAGAATGTAGAGTGTGAGGCCACATCATAAGATTTTTTATTGAGTGTGAAGCCATAAAATGAGAACATCCTGTCAGTTAGGAAGCGACTTCGATTTCAGCGCACAATAATCGCACAGGAAGTTTCATAAAAAAACTTAGATGTTTTGTAACAGTTCATGCTTCTTATGTCCAATTATAGTCTATTTTAAGTTGATATCAATGAGAATAAAAATGTAGGTAACATGAAAGAATCGAAGTTGGAAGTTTTCCATAAGATAACAGTATCTTACATCTTTATAAACACAGATAAAAATATTTTTTCATATTGGATAATTTTAGATAATATTCAGAAATAAGAAAAAAAAAGGATCATTTATCCAAATAATTATCAACTTTAACAACCTGCTGAATAACTGAAGATATCGTTGTAAACCAATCACCGATGGCTAGAATTCGTTCCACCACTGTAATATTAAGTCTATCATTTTGCATGCATTTAAATTCCGTTGGTTTCCACTTGCGCCAAGCGGAGATCTCCCTGATCGCTGGTGCCAATCGCGAGTGCTTTTTCCGCGAGCGCGACTCTGACTGCAGTATCACATCATTAACTTGATATTTCCGGTGCTGCTGGCTGATGGACGTAGACTACGACGACCATGAAGCAAGGACTCAATGTTAGACTATCCATTCTTGGATGGTACAATAAAAATTCTTCAGATTTTATATTGAATTATTTAAATTTCATTCAACTTTCTTCAAGTTCAGGTACAGAAAAGGTCATCCATTAATTGTCAAAATGTGATACGTGATTACGAAGTTGTTAACATTGAACTATTAATATTGAAACAAAACAAAAGCGATGTACAAGATAGAAACTGCATTTCATTATGCAATTGTATAATCCTGAATCTGAAACATCTAAAATCCTCGTCTCCGTAGTAGCGTGGCGCTGGTCATGGCCGCCATCAACATTGACTGTGTCTACTCCTTTACCTGTCCCCGATGGATGTTCATCTCGGTCCTTTTCTTTCGTCTGCTCGCTAATTTTCTACATCTGCGTGCCGTGTCAGTCACCTGTTAGCTCTTCGTTCTTTCTAAATCACTTTGCTAACTTCGAAGAAACTTACCATCTTCACCTAATCACCTGGTTGGGTGTTTTCGGGCGCAAATGATTCTTGTTTCCTAATTATTACCATTTGAAAAATTGGTTACTTAATGGATGACACACATTTGTCTGGAAGAAAAAAATTACTGCATTCTTTTTTTTTTTTAATGTCTGTTGCGTGGAATGTTCAGATTACTGTTTTAACCCTGAAATAAATGAATAATTGAAAACAGATATAACTGTGGAAAAATGTCAGTATCAAAAGTATATAATTATTCTTTATGAGTTAATTTAATAGAAAAAAGGGATAATGGTGTTAGTACAGTGACTCTTTGTGACATTTCGCTGTGGGTAGAAGTACACGGTGGTGGTTTTACCGTTTGTAATAAAACGTAATGTTCCGGTAGCGAGCTGTCTGTTTTCGAGTAACGAGCTACGTCACTTACGTAGCTGTAACGAGTAGTAGATATATATCCTATTACGCTAAGGGTTTTGACTTATTTTTAAAGAAATAATTCCTTTATTGATAAAATAATTGTTGTTTTCATACTTTTTCCCGTCGACAATATGTATGTGTATGTGTATTTTTTTAAATGTATCATCATAAAACTAAAATACAGACAGACGGTGAAGTCAATGAGCTTTAATGATGATGTTTTTTTTTTTTTAAATCTAAAAATCAATGTAATTTCTCTATGAAAGAATAAATAAAAAGTTCATTACTCCAGTACAATTACCTAACAAAAATATTGTTTACAATAATACTGATAAAACACATGTGATAAATAGTACTATCTTTATGGTATTACATAGAAATTAGGGCACTTAATAATTCTAAAAGATATTAATATTTTATATAATCTTGCAATTTTAAAACTACTAGTATTGAACTGATTATTTTTTATTTTTTTATTGATTTATCATATAAATAATAATAGGAATGATTTCACTAAAGTTTACACTGCACTTCAAACAAATTTTATAATAATGAATGTTTTTTAATTGGTTTATATAGAAGGCTATGTGCGATTTAAGCAAAAGTTTGTTGGAATCTTTGATATATATTTTTACAAAGATGTTGTTCATAGTGGATGCAGTTTGCTGCATTGAACTGGTCGGTTTTACTAGTCGTCCAAGTCGAAGTACTCTTGTATAGATGTATGCGTGTGCTGTGCTGTGCTGTGTACTCGTAAACGTTGTTAGTTAGCTGTTGGTTAGTCGATGGCGGCGGATGGTGGCCGGCGACGGCTTCGTGATGCCTTTCGTTGCAGACCGCGGCCCGCAGCAGACTGCCGGTCTCAAGGCCACGCTGCACCGCGCAGGGTGCGCAACGAGTATACGACAGGTATTCAGTATTTGTGTACACTCAACGACACAAGTCACCGCGAATTTTTTATTGCATTTTTTTCAAACGTACTTCGTCCGTCGCCATCCAAAGAGATGTTAGCTTCCACCGTTTTCATGTTCAGCATCTGCATTTTTAAATTGTTCAACAATAACGGTACATAACTGCAGCATCACTACTGCACATATGGCCATACGGCTCTCTTAACTTGTATTTCAAAAGAGAATTATGCCAACTCAGGCATATACAGAAATAGACTTATAGGTAACTTATATTATATTTATTAAATTATTACTCGTATATACACAACTATACTTTTATTATATCTATATTACACCTTTTTCCAATTAAATAGAAAGTTTCATTTATACTATAATTAAATATATAATATTCATGATTTTATCTATCCTATAATCCAGATTTAAAATTTTTAATATAAATAATTATTGATTTACTTCGATATATACTTGGAAATTTAAATAACTGTTGGACTATTTTATTTATTACTATACAATTTCTTTGTGAGCAGTTGCATGCCAACTTTAATGTGAAAAAAAAAACACTAAAATTAATCTATCAAATAATTTTTGGTATTATTTCCATAATGCCCATAACTTTATTATATCTTTTATTACTGGATATTGTAGAAGAAATGACCACAATATGGACATAGTCTTACCACATATTAGATTGGCCTATTTCCAATAGAAGAATATATTTTTCAAAAATTGCATTGTTTACAAGTTTCTAATAAAAGAATTTTATGTGCATGCTATTTAAAATGTAATATAATTGTATGTTTATATAATAAGCATATTTTTGGCTGCATTTATCTAAATTTTTATGGATAAATACATATTTTTTTACTTAGTCATTTATTGTGGTTAAAATCAGTAAGAAATTAAAATGACCATAACATTAAGATGTTTTGTAAATGTGAGTGAATAAATAACAAGTTAAATGTTTTTCTCATGTTGTCACAATTAACTGACAACTCATTTTGTTGTTTGAGTTTTTGAAAAATGACCAACTGTAAGTATATAATTATTTTTAAAATGTAATTATTATTTTCTAACTATAGCATAGCATAATATAGCGGATTATAATATTAAATTTATATTTTCTTTAATATGAAATAAGGTTGTTTAAATATCTTGCTAGTTATGTTTTACGAAGACTTATGTTTGTGTGTATTGTCCTAAGAACAAAAGAAAAAATCACTATTCTGCTATTTACAGACACGAAAGCAACACAAGGCGGATATCTAGTTTAGTATTTGTTTGTCCTGTCTACGGCCCACGCAATTCCTACGCTTTGCGTGCTGCCATTTGTGACTTTTTTTTGCAAATTTTCTCCCCTCCATATTTCTAGTCTAGCGTTTCACTGATACAGGTTTACAAATAAATCGTTTTCTATTTTATTAGTAATGTTGTTATATACTTGCAGTTTGCATCTCATTTTATATGCAATTGCATTTTAATTTTTTTTTATTTTCATTTTAAATATATTTTTCCATTTACACTTTTTCATATTATTATTTGAGTTAGGAGTTGATTATGTTACTAGTTTTAACTTGCATGTAAATAAAAATATCTTTTACGTTAAAATAATTAAGTTATTCAGTTTAACAATCACAAAATTTAAGGTTAAAAACTTTAAGGTTAAAATATAAATGGTGACTGGTCTAGAAAGTTAAGAAAATAAATATTGTTAATAACATGGTCAAATCAGCGACAGTTTTAGTTTTAAGCAATGAAACAGAAGTAAATATAATTCTATTGTGCAATATTTGACATATGTAGAAGAAGGATAGAGTCATAAAAATATGTCGAAGATTGGTTTACAGTACACCATACCTCTTTTTAATTTTGTTCTGGAACAGGTTACATGGGCAATTGTTGTGCCAAAATGCATTATCATACTTTCGGTTTCTACCCAGTGTCTGTGTACATTCCAAGACAAAACATATATGCCTCTCACAAATTATTATCAATAATAAAAGTGACAAAAAATTAATATGATAATCAAGTAGACCTTGGACCCACTATTTCCGCAACTTTTATTATCTTTTTGATAATGTTTTGGTTTATCTCAAATGGGTATACATGTAAATATGTTTTATTAATATCATATTTATATTTATACCTGTTTATTTTTATAGCTCACTTCAAAACATATGTTTCAACGATTTAAGTATTCAAAAATTTCTATCTTTAAAGTATTTTAACATATACTGTGATTATTTTTTGCAAATTACTTTTACTAGTGATAACAATGTTTTATTTTATAAACCAGCTGGTAACAACATTTTTATTTAGACAACTAATTGCTCAAAAAAAATTATCTCAAATCATTTATTATAAACTTAGTTTAATATATAAAGTAACTATCTAGAAATATTTAAATTCTTTCAATAAATCATGTTTTATGGTGTATGTATATAAATATAAAATAAATAATAAAATGTAGTAATAAGAATTTATTCAATAACTTTAATTAAATATGTATGGTTAATAGTTGTTTTCATAGGCAGGACAATTATATTAGTTTAACAACTTAACATAAAATTTTAATGGATTTTATTAACATTCACTGACACCAATAATTAACTAACTATGCACATTTAGTTTTATGTTTTAAAACAAAAAGTGTATAAAAAGTTACAACAACACAAAAAAAAAACATTTTAATAGTTAAACAATAATATTTAAATGGCGCTACATTAGAAATGCCAAAAGTTACTAAAATTTCTAAGAAAAAATTTTCAACAAATCGTTACACCATCGGCGTAAAAAAAAATATTACATATAGTAGGAAAATTTAAAAATAGAATTCAATGGAAAAATATTAGTCATCTAAGGAAGATGAAAACAGAATGAATATGATTGAATCCGCACCTGTGCTCGGTACATATTTGGAACACACACAAGAGTCAATGCCATCGTAAGTGGACGATCTGTACGAGCCGATTTTTCGCACCACAGTGTGAAAAAAATATATAATTGCCAACGTGGCCTTGAGTTTAATAAATGAACGTCAAACGAGCACTAACGATAAACAAGCACGTGTAATACGAAATTTATTGAGAGACGAATTCCGCACTGATGCTTTCTATCTATAATGATTTTTGTCATCGTATGTTCCTACCATACAACAATTAAAAATGACATGTTGAATGCGTTCTACTATACTATACAAGCGCCATATAAAGTTGACTGACAGATAAGCGTCAACGCTAAATTCATCAAGGCATCTGATAAATTTGGGTTATTGATCACAAGGTTAGTTCTATTTAAGCCAATCGTATATATACGCACCATTTGGACATATTGAAAATGCGTGAATAGTTTGTCTATTATGAAGGTCAATGGCATTTCAAGAACGCGCGCGCTCAAATTTTTACATTGAACTTAAGTTTTTTTATCTCAAATTTTATTTCGAAAAATTTGCTGATATTCACTCGCAATATACACTACATATACTATATTTGATTTGTTATCGATGCTGTCCAGAGTGACATTGAATTTCTGAATAGGTTGATCTATTCTTACAACTCAATGTTTTTAAAAATACATACTCATTTTTTTTCTTTTTTCTCGTGAAGTCAGGTAGCGTGGTTGTCATCAGGACCGGCTCAACCATCAAATTAAATATACAAACATGTTTGCAACACCTCGCTATCATGATTTGTAAATTTGTGTTTTTTACCAATCGACAAATTATTTAAATCTTGTTTTATTCATATTAATATTCTTTAAATTTAAATTAAATGTTTATTGCTGAATAATAACATGAAATTTTAAACATTACACCTTAATTTATGATAATGTATTTGAAAATTTTTGCTTTTACCTGGAAATATGGGAATTAATTAAAATTTATTTTATATTCCTATACTTCTTAAAATATTTACTAAGAACTTCTCAACTAAAATAAATTAAAATGAAACAAATGATTGTCAATATAAAAATAATAAATATTCATAATATTTTTATTTTCTTTTGTTCCTAGTAACAGCCAATAGAAAAAAAAAACAATTTGCGCTTATGTAAATTTCTATTTAGTATGCATCAAATAATATTCCATAAAATCATTTCCTATCGTTAATTTTCAATAAATTCATTCGTTAAAAATGACTTTCAAATGAAATAAGCTAATTATTCCTTGTAAATATCAAAACTAATTTCTTTTTGTGCAACACGATTTTGTGTTATTGTGTATTATTAGTTCAGGTAGTGGCCAGAAATGGTTAGACCGTTAAAAATGCAACGTGACCAAATAAAACAAAATTATTTATACAAAATGTACATTAGTCTATGTCCAAAGGTGATGTCATATTTGTTTTAATAATTCTGCACCACTCGAAATATCTCATTAAGATCTACAAAATATGTATTGAAGAGTTGTCAATGTCATATATATTTTTTATTATTTTACCTTCGTCTTATCTTTATACTAGAGTCTGTTCAAAGTTTTAACATAAACTTTCATTGCAATTTCGTTACTTTATATGACTTTATTTTATTTTTTATCAAACTTAGTTTTATTATGCAGAAAACTTTACTACAACAAAATTTATCTCTCTGTTTAAACAATCATGTTCTTAAAAAACATATACACATCAGTAAAAACAAATAAAGAAACAATTTCAACTCATATTAAAATAATATAACCTCAATATCCTGTTATTTTTAGTTCAAAATAAATATGTCATTCGTTTTAAACTATTTTATTTTAAGTCATTTTTCCCCTTGCTTTGATGATGAAAATTAAAAATGTTAGCATATTAATAAAGCGTAAAATAATTTTAGCTTTGTCATGTTAGTACATGCGCAGTCCGGCATGAATATGCATCAATTCATGTATAGTAATTCAAATTGCAATAACAATTGTTAGTTAAAAACATAACAAATAAGCGAATGGCCAAACAGTCTATTTTGAAATAATATTTACAAAAAACTTATTATTGATTCGATAAATATGTTAATTAATAATTTTACATGTGTATATTTCTTATAATTAATAAATGTGCCAGGGTTTATAAAGTATTACAGTTTTACAATATATATTGTAGTCATTGTTGCTTTAAACAATTAAATAATGTAAATGGATCGTGGGATAATAATATTGTAATCAATGTGAATTAGGTTAAAACATGTAGTTACTTGATTTCGATGACAGGCAGATGTTTTATATCTACTTTCAGTATAAAAACTGGATTTATTCAATCAAAAATTAGTAAATAAAATAAAAAACAATATTTAAAAGCAGTTTAAAATAAAATGTTGCAAATTGTTCTTTTCCTTTATGCGTTCTGCATTCAGAAAGTAATTTTATGCAGTAGTGATTAGCCAACTACTGTAAGACGAAATAAAGATAACTTATATCTCCAATCCTGATTCTCAGGGTTACACGAAACGTTAAAAATTGTCATTTCCTTTCCACAAGTTTATTTTTTATTTTTTTTTTTCTGTATTTATATTACTCGTTTTATAAAATTACCAGCAATTACTGTGAGATAGTTAAATGGGAAGAAATGTCTTAATTTATCTCGCAAAAAAAAAAAAATAAATTGATTTCAATAGATTTTTATATAAATATTTACTTTGACATTGAAATTTCTAGTCAGATTGTATATTAACTTCATGAATCATTTACTACAAATAGAAAGTTGAAATAATATATTTATTTGTATTGAATCGATTTACAATTATTCATATCTATATAAATTGTTGTGTTTGTTATTACCAGGAAATTTAATAATGAAAGTGAAATTATTTTATTTAATGCATTAATGTCACATAAATAATCTGTGACAGTACTGGAATATAAGGAATAAAAAATTAATAAAAATGTCTTGAATAGCGAATATCCTGCAACGAAGTACTTAAAAAGCTGCAGTTTACAATTCAAAACTGCACAATAGATTCTATACAGTTTCATGTATCTTACTTACAAAAAAAAGAAACAAATTGAAAAGTCTTTCAACAAAACAGAACAAAAAAACGGTAGATCGTCTTTCATTCGTTTCAAGTATTAAGTATACTATTCTGCATAGCACTGGAAAATCTTTAGAGATGGTGGAGTTTTCGATATTTTCCTTTAAATTTATCTCTTCTTACGATATATACTGTCTGTAATTATAACTTTTTCGGGGTTAAAAAGAAGAAACTAATTTGGATTTAGTCCCTGGAAATTAGAATAGAAATTTAAAAGTATAAACAAGTGAACGATATTTATCACTTTGATCAAGTTCACCATGCTATTAAATAGAATTTAAAATGCATGAAAGGAGGCAAGTAGAAGTATTCGCAATCAACACGAATATATATACGTGTATAACATTGATCAACATGGCAATATATATAGGTATAGCAGTATGATCTGCTCACCCGCACACAACCTAATGGTATGAAACTCAGTTTGAAGCAGCAATTCTATATTACACACCATGTTCACCATTTTACTTGCACTCTTCATTCGTCAATGTGTTTTTGCGTCTATTGTTTCTAACAGGGGGTCAACGCACAAGCATGCAGCTCCCAGCGTGAATATGAAAGAGGCTTATATTATTTGTGTGCGCTTGAGTTGAAGGAGTGAAGCCCGGTGCACGGTGCATCCGCGCTGTGCATCTAAGCATTGCACGTCCGGTGCACTGCGTGGTGTGGTGCATGCGTACCCAGATGCATACAATCAGATAGGATAGGCTAGCAGTCTATTAACCCTAGTAGCTGCAATGCAATGAATGAAAATGATCACGCGACCGGATTATGCAAAGTTTTACACATTTTCTTTTCCGAAATTACATTTCCAACGCTTTTACTCTTTAATTTATAATTCAATAAAAATTTCAAAACAATCCAGGGACTAATAAAACAATTATTCGCAATTTTCTCTAATTTCCCGCTGGTATTCTCTTCAACTTTTAATGGATTAGGACAGGAGTTTTAAAAATCACTTAACAATTGTTAATATTATAAAAACCATCTGATTAAATAAATAAAGTATGACTGTAATCCATGAAAATATGATATGTATGATTTATATATTAAATAAATGTAATTTATTCATGAAAAATTCTTTATATGAGAGAGAATTGTAATAGTTATGATTAGAATGCTTAAAGAATCTGTCCTTGGTTCCTGTGCGGCAACGTACACTGGCAAGACATTTGTTATTGAGCCATTGTTACGTGCATCATGCTTCATACGGAATACTGCGGTTTAAGATGGTATGTGTGCTATGTATATATGTGTGTGTGTATGCACTATGCTGAGGGGATGCATACTTGAGTTCAATGAACTCCTGCTTAACATTACCGCTACCCTAGGCATAGCACGAAACACTACTACCCTTGCCCATTCTAATNTTTTCAATTTATAGAATATTTTATAGCATTAAAATAGTTTTATTATTTGATAGGATATCGAAATATAAATAAATTTTAATAACTTGCTTAATATCAATACTTATTTCTACAAAACGTGAAATCTTTCTCGCTCGCAGAATTGAGATTTCATTTTAAAATACTTGTACATACATGTAGAATAAATATAAGTCGTTTGTCTCCCATTTTTTTCGATTAGTTGTCATTTTGTTCTTCCTGCATTGAAATCGTATGCACCATGTTATAATGTTGAAGAAATCAATTATAATAACGTGTATAAACAAAATAAAATGTTACGAGAAGGCATTATTTGTTACACACCGTTAATAATGTGTTGGTACGGTTAACCTTTGATTCGTTCTCCACTTTCTCTCGTGGGTGCTGCTGCTGCTGCTGCTGCTGCTGTAGCCGATACTACTTACTGTTGCTGGTTATGTGATGTTTCCCTGTAGACATGTAATTAATATACCTGCTATATTATCGACTTAACGGAAGTGAAAGACGTTTATTGGAATAAAAATCGTTGACGTCATTGTTTCTTTTAATTTCATTTAAATTGAAGTATATTCTAACCATATCTACAATATTATAAATTAAGCGTGCTATGAGACATTCAATTATTTTTTTTTTAATAAAAATTCGTTATGTTAAGGGATAAAACTAAATTAAATAAAAAAAGAAACATAGATAAAAATGTGGGTTTATGTTCCAGTGAATAGTGAAACACTAACACAGAGAGCGCGTTATTTTTTTGTTTATACGATTTAAAATTCAAATTTGGATGCAATCTAGGTATTTAAATTGAAGGTTGACTCCAGCGCTCACTTAATGTTGTTTTAATTATAATACATGTATCAAGATTGTGCGACTCTGTTATTTGCCGGTTTCCTTGGGCATTTTACATTTATTTCTGCAATAAAGATCATTTTACTCTTCAATATTCGTCTACACCTTGTTTTATATTTTATATTTGGTAGATTTCCATTTGTTTTAACTACTTTTTTTTATTATTGTTTATTATGTTCAATTGAAATTTATAAATATAAAAATTTATTTGAAATTCAATTGTAAAAATAAATTGTATCTCATTTCAATGAAATAAATGTTAAATAATCATTTAAAAGCAGAAAAGATACCTATGTATATAGTCTAGTTTATGGAGTAGCCTTCAAGTTATTTATATACATTTATAGTTCCATAATTTATTTACTTAACCATACATTATATACGAACCTGAAGAATCTGTTTGTATAAGAGTCATTTTCATTTGAAGGGTAGAGTGAAAAATGCGAACGGCACTAAAATGTCTAACATCAAGGTGCTAAATAATCAAAACTGCACACATACACTCACATACGATAATGACTCTAACATCAACAGTAAATAGCGACTGTAAACTCTAACACCGATATGTGTGCGCTGGTCTGCGCCATCGTTGCTGTCTTTTATATGGGGTTATCAGCCCTGAACGGTGAGCGTCCGTTCATTTCTTTGATTATATAGTTATACTGATCATCATATTTTATTCATATTCTACCTTATTATTACCAATAAAACTCTTATTAAAAGCATATATCATTATTTTCTGCTAATCATATTTATCAATACCTTTTTTTATAAGTATTATTTTCAAATTTAAATATATCGAGCAAAACTGACTCGAAGTCGAAGAGCCAACAAACAAATTTTAGTTCTAATTTTTTTAATATTTAAATATTAAAAATCATATTTAAATAGTCTGAATTAAGATATGAGATAGTTAAAAATAGTTTGCTTGAAGCTAAATTTGAAATGTAATATCAGCAAGTGTATAATCTATAGTTCCGCTATATCCTGCAAGTATCTTTAAACGTTTGAACGTTAGCTGTGCGTCTCTGCGATCCCTGCAGCCTGCAGCCGTTGGAGTTTCCGTATGCTCACTGATTGTGTATTTAACATTTGCGCTTCTAATGAGAATGCGAGCCTTGTTCGACTACGAACGAACGAACGAACCAACCCGCCGCGGTTTGCGTAATAAAACTCTTCGCAAAGTAGTTTTAATGGGACACTGGATATTCTGTTTTCCAGCCACTTGTCACGTTGTTAATATGGTATTTTAATGAAGCAGTTACTGAGATGTCGAATAATACTTGATACTTTGTGCGCTTTAAAAAACTCATAAAATCAATATTTCTTTTCGAGGATACTTTCAAATTTTCAATGTTTGTAAATAATAAGAATTATTAAAATTGAAACATTCATTTTTATTTTTAATATATGAATCATATTATATAGATATTTTTTTGCAACATCTGCAAAATTTTTGCTGAGTGATGACAAATTTGTATGTAAACAAAATGGCATTTACAAGTATTTGGTTTACCAAAATAATTTTGTTTATTGTACAAATGACAGTTTAGAAATGCTTACATGATTTTTTTTTTTTTTAAGTGTGGTCAGTGATAGAATTTTTGCAGTAGTAAACAATAGATTTATTGAACATTGACATTCAAATATAATGTGATTGAGCAGTTTTAAAAATAAAAATTTTGCAACAATTCGCTACAGTCAGTGTAATGAATAAAAATGAATAAGATATTTTAATTTGATTAGGTTTTTATGTATGGCACGAAAACTACTACTGAAATTGGCATTGTCTCTTAATGACAAAAAACAACGGGAACGAATCTAAAATTTTGGTGAATTTCACCAACCGCAGACTTGCAAAAAAATGAAGTAATTCCACGGTATATTCTTAAAAAGAGATTCACCAATGCAGTTAGTTGTTTCATGGGACAAGGTTGGAGTCACTTTTAGTTTCAGGGTCAAATTTACTAGCCTAGTACATTTTTACGAATTCTTTCGATTTGTTTTTGCTTTTTACACTTCGTGGTATTGACGGAGAATAAATATATGATAATGTTGTCTAAGAGCTTTTTGCGAAGTGTCTGAATTTGCTCACTGCAAAGCCGGTTTCAAGAGTAGTTTTTATTTAGATTTTAATTGCTAGACAAGTAGGTAATTCCAGATATATTTATTATTTATGATATTCCATTTTTATTTAGTAACTTGTTTAACACGATTAACTAATATATTTTTTTAAACGTTTAAAGAAAGAATTACCCTCAGGGCTCCTTTTTTTTAAATTAAGTTTCATATTTAATGTAAACATATTTGAAACTAGTATTGTATGTAAACACAATTTACGTGTTTTAAAGTAAATGCGTCGATTTGACGCCTGCCGCAACTATAATCTCACGCTTAGAAACCGTTGTCAGTCTGAAACAGTCGAGCGGATTTTTTCTTGGACATGATCCAACATATGAGAATGTACACCTTTACTGAGTGGAACAAATATAGAATGTTAATAATACAATACAGTGAGGCCAATGAAAGAGACAGTGGTCCACGAACGAAAGAATCTTCTATTTATATTTTTACTTCGATAAACTGACAGTTGCATTCTATATTGATATTGATTCAGTAAATTTGATTAAATTTCTGAATGTTTTCCAATAAAAACGAACTTTTTTTTTACAAATCAGTGCTCTTTTCACTCCATAAACTATTACAACTGAAGGAATTCGATTTTATTGGTATTTATTTTACTTGCGTATAAAAACTGTATGTATTTGCGTTTTATGATCAAATCCAATGATCATTCTGTATATTCAACAAGTGCTTTGATGTTTAAGTGCTTTTTATGTATTCCTATTGCAATTTGAAAATGAAATGGATGAACGAGTTTGTCGTATTATTCTACATTGCTTTATATACATATTTTTTGTTTTTACTGCGTCAAGCACTTTAAGAAATTGGATTGTATGGATAGTTTTGATTTGAAGGTATTATAAATTGTTACTGTAATCCCGAATTAGTCTATATCAATATTTCCAATCATGGATAGATAAATAAATAAGAAATTGGTTTTCGTTGGAATTATTTGTTTTGTAAACAATATTGAAGATGAAAGTGTTGTAAGCAAATAAGAATAGGATTGGCTTGATTCGAAGCGATTTTTGTTGTATATGTATACATATGATTGTAGACAATTTATGTTGTTTTTTCATCGGACCTACGGTAACACGGTAGTGTTTATAGAGTTGTGTAGCCATTTTGGTTTTCGTGTAGGCGTCGTATGATTGCCTCGAAGCATTCGACCGACAGCTCACGGCATTATTGTCACATGGTAGTTTGCAGTTTGCGTCGTCTGCCTCCGTAGTGTGTATATGTGCGTGCGTGTGTGGATGGCGGCGGCAGTGACACTGACCTGTCGCAAGTGTGCTTGTAGTCACCCCCTCTGCGATGCCCGCTGCATCACGTACAAATGCACGTAACTTTTGTACATATGTATGTACGTACATCGTATGAAACGTGTAGCGTATTTGCCATTTGTTTTTATGGCCATGTCGTTTCAAGCTACTGCGATGCAAACCTTGAAATCAGTTGATAGTTTATTGTTCGCAGATTTGTTATTGTAAATATTTATAGATTTTGTTATTGTTACGTAATATACTTTTTGATTTATTTTTTATATCAATTATAATTTATTGAATTTCATTATTGCATTTATCAATCAACTTTTCAATAACTAATTTTATTTTCTTTTTGTTTCAGGTAATTATCTAATATTTCATCTTCCTGAATTACAAAATCTCAATTTATAACAATCGTAAGTAAAAACTCAAATTTTTAATCCTACAATATTTTTAGTTAGAAACAAAATTATTTCAAATCACAAACAGATATAATTGCTAAACATTTTAGTTTTATATTATCATCTATTGATTAACACCTGAATTCTAAAATTATGTCTAGAATTTCAGTCTAATTCAAATGAAATAATGGTTAAATATAGAAACAATTCATAATATAAAAAACCACAAAATATAGATTATATCTTCATTTGTTAAGCAACTACATTTAAATCATTATTAATTAAATTCTGATAAATATTTTAATTTAAATATGTTTAAAATATAATGAAATATCATTTTGTTCATATATGAATTAAATAATTTAATTTTTATTACTAAAAGTGAAATCTGTTTAAAAAAATTCAATTAGTAACACAAGATAACCTTGGTGATAGCATTTCTAATAAAATCTATAAACTGAAATATGTTCCTAAATTAATTCTAAATATTTTATAAACTCCAACCGCAAGAAATCTATTTTTGAATTGTTTCTGAAATAAAATGCGTATGTCAAGTTAGAACAAGTTTATTTTGGTAGAAGGTAAATTGGTTCTACCTGTACAAAATGTTCATTCCGTTATTACTTCCGCTGTTATGAATGTGTTTGCCTCCACTTAATCATATATTTCTCTATCAAACATCATTATCGAGAAATACGCAAACATTGGTTATAAAAGTCGTATAAATATAGTGACCTTTATTTGAAATGAGACATTTCTCAAATATCAACATAATATGTTGATAAATATGTTTATTTATATATCTTATATATATTTTTTTATGAACGAATTTATTTTTATGGAACGTGCGTACACGTTTTTACTTGATTTGTGAACATAACATTTTTTTCTTCTCGTTTTAAATCTGTTGTTAACACGTGTAAGTTATCTTCTTTGGTTCCTTACTTCATTCAATTATGTGCGTGTTTAAATAGATCTAACTATATCCGTTTTATTTTTAAACTTTGAAGTTATTCGTTCTTGAAATTATAAAAATATTTATTGGTTCAATTCCGCAAAATTTCTAGTATATATTTAATTGTGTTTCTAAATATATAATAAGTTTCATTTTCATAGTTTAATTGATGAGTAACACACCATTAAATTTATGTTGTTTTCCGTTAGTCGTAAAAAACATGTCTTACCGAAACACAGTAAATATCCGAATTTAATTTTCTGTTTAAGTAACGGTTTCACCTACATAATTAACTTTTGAAAGTGAAACATCCGTACTTTCAAGTTTTATTTACTATTTCATCTTATTTATTCATTTATTTAATGTGTTGTATATTTCTTATTCGTCGGATTATTAAAATATTCAAATATTTTTTCTGAAATTATATACGGTTAAAAAATTCTGAATAAAAAATGTTTTCATTTTATCTAAGGCGGAAATCAAAGATACAACAGATCGTTGAATAACCTCTCAAATAACATTGGAACATTTTTTTCATCTAAATCTTGACATCATTTCTTTTCAGTGAAGTGCCCTCAGTGCGTTGAGAACAAATTAATCTTAAACCAATGGTTTACAAGATGAATCTTTCAAAACGGTACCCACATCTTAATGTGGGTCATACACAGAGTACAGAAACAGCACGCATTTATTTATTTCATTTTTTTGATTCGTTCACGAGTTGAACGCACGTGTGTGCTTGATGAGTTCACGTGCGCTTTAAAATCTCATCATGTGTGCCTTTTAGGACGCGACATTGTGGATCAAAGAACAGAACCGTAGTTGGATGATATTTTTATAAGAACTTGATTATGTTCTACATTCATGGAAAGCTTTTTTACTTACTTTTTATTTTTAGATATAAAAATTACATTTCTTTTACAGTTATTACTTTATCGATTTCCTTTGCCTGCTTCGCAGTATCTTTCATTTAATACATCCTACGTAATACTAAATAATATCTCAGGTGTATAACTTTATATTGACTTGATTACAACTATTTCAATTATTAAACACAGATATGTAATATATCACTGAAATTAAACCCCAGTTAGTCAAACTATTTCCAATATGATTACCATATATTATACTATCGTCATATATTAATCCTACTAGATTCAACTAGGGAGTTCATAATGTTAAACAAGTTAAATAAAAAATTGTAATTTTTTTTATGAAATAACAATAAGAACTTAATTTTAACGTTGTAATGGTTCCATATATAGTACCGGTGGGAATACATGGTTCGAAATAATTAATAATAGTGCGTATTTAGCAATTTGAGTTGAAATCTCTAAAGACTACCCTGCGGAGTAGACATTTCCGAGCCAAGAGAAATAGGCTTGTATTGATTATGAACACACAGGGAAGCCCGCAGCTGGAGTTCCAAGAGAAAGATTTCCGAAACTGGATGCACATATAGTCCCATTAGAAATATATGTGGGATGCTTTAGTTAAGTACGTGCAGCTTTTATGTAATCTCACCCCAGGTTATTCACCTTGCACGGAAGTAGAGCGCGCACTTCGGAAACCCTTGTCCGTTGACAGCCGGGGCTCTTCACTTTTCTATCGTCGCACATCGCCGCTTATTTGGTTGTCGTCGTTCTTGTCGCATTCGCGGTTCATCGCACGCCATTCGCGGCCTCGCATTTCATTTTAATCTGATGAACAAAGGATAATGCTCGCGGTCTGTGGTTCGGCAAGGGCGCCAATTTGGACGCGGCTTCATGCATATGGGGTATTAAGACACGTGTTTGTTTCTACTCCAAACACCATCTCTTCTCCTCTTATTTCACGCTTCATATAAATCTGAAAATTTACTAGTTTCTTCTTTCACACTTACAACCCAATTTATAAAAATGTATTTCTCATTTTTACACTTATATTAAAAAAATAAACATCGACAACCAAATAAAAATCTAACAATTCCAGGATTATTAAAGATAAAGAGAAAAAGGAAGCAATTCCGAACTCGTTAAAAGACAAAGACACATGTGTAAAGTTATATTAGAAAATATTGTCTGCAAAATAATGATAAATAACAAAATATATCTTCAGCTCCGTATGTTTCAAAAAAAGTTAAAATTTGGTCGATTCTGCAGGAAGTTTGTATCAATTACATGTTGGAAAATAGTTGATAAAATCAGACAAAACTTCATCCCTTGTGCAATTTATGACACATTCCTGAAAACGTGGCAGTATTCCTGGCAGTACGTTCGTTGACCTCAGTCAACACGCGGAAAATTCACCATCCTTTTCTGACAAACGGAAGACGTAAAAACGCCGAGGTGCTTTAGAAAATCCAGTGCTGCCCTCCATTGTTCCCTTTACAAATCCGTCGCGTGTAATTTCATTACAAAAGTATGGAAGAGAATGTGTAAGAAATGTATGCACCATAAGCCGACACGTTCATAAATTTTTATGATGGACCATTGCAGAATTTGGCTCTGAATGTGTCCACTGTTCGGTTCATTTATGTACTCCTTTTAACGCAGTTTAGCTATTCTATCTTTATCATGCAACGTTTCAATTTGCATTATGCGACGATGTTATTGACGGCCGGAAAATTAACTTGATATTTATGTTAAACTTACAATGCTATTGTGAACATTAAGGGTTTAACGCTTTTAATATGCTAAATATGATTTAGCTTTTAGTTACAGATTTTATGTATGTACGTACTGCTGACTTGAAATTTTTAGAATTAATCCAAGAAAACAATATCATATTTCACTTTGTTTTTAAACTTTTATCTTTTCATCAAGTCGTTTGCCTTTTAGGTGCATTGTTCTTTTATAAACTCCAACGTAAAATGATGAATATACTTTGATTCAGCATAAAATACTTTTTATATAATTATTTATCAACTCATCTTACAAAGAATGTCATTCTTAAAATGAAACCTTTCAAAACTACTTACTATTTTACTATAGTATTAATAATTGTAAAAATAAAATACTTAATTTTGATAAACAATTATTTTATAAATTATTTAAAACACTTTTAATATTGTTGTTAAGACCTTGCTGTAGCTCTTTCTAAAATACTTAGGATTTTTTATTTAAGTTTCAAATTTACCTATTTTTGCATATTTCTCATTATTTTCTCATTTATTTATTAAGAAAATGGTTCTAAGGGTGTTTTTATTTTGATTTGTAACAAATTTAATACATTGTGGCTTATTATCCAAAGGTTTCTTATCTGTTATGTTGTTTTAACATTTTATACCAATTTCCTAACTCTTCCAAGAAATTGCTTAAACAGAATATACATATAGGTATTAGTATATTCTATTATAGCCATTCCAAACATATTGCAGACTATATTTTCTCTAATAGCAAAAAATTTTACAGATATGCATTTTGATAATTAAAAAAATAACTATTAGATGTTGCCACTTTGGGGTTATACGTTATAAGATAATATAAACTTCATATTGCCTTATTATACACTAGTGTGTAATGCTACTACACAGTTGTGCAGAATGTAACCATTCTATGATTAAATAAGATTAATTCCGTAATAGTATTTAGAAAAAAATATTTTCTAGGTTTCGAGTAATGAAATAAAAACTTTGAAACTAATTCGGGAAAGTTAATATATAATTGACAAGTTATCCAATCCGCATGAAAGGATCAGTATCAGTCAATCCGAAAGCGTCATTGCTCTCGGTGTGACATTGTCAAGGTCGAATTGATTACCTCGTCAGTGCGGTACAATCATTAACCACTAAATCAGGCATGCAATGGTGTCACATTGCGTTCGTTGCCGTATACTGCTGTTACTTATTACTGCTGAGATGCGCTGACTTGCTTAGCTCCTTATTATTATAACTTGCTTAGATATACATATGTACATGTGCTTTGCTTTCCTGTGTTGTGTTGTGTTGTGCTGTGCTTTTCTTGCATTATTAGATCATACAACTTAATGATTTCAAAGCATATTCTATTTTTATCTTTAATGTATCAAATTTCTTGCAGTGTAGTTTGTCATTCATATAACGTAACTTAATCTAAATATTATTCTTATTCATTACAAAATGTTAATGGAAATTTATAATTAAAAAAAAATTGTTTTGTTGTATGTAAACACATTAATTGAAATGTTTTTAAGGATATTGTTAAATTGCAATCGATGCCAATGCCCTATAAATATGTGCAATTACAACACATGTTCAATGACTTAGCACTGCAAAAGTTCATTTTCTATTAATTACTTTCGTCTTGCTGTTAATTAGTTAATTTTATTTCGTCATTATACAATGAATTATTATTAATTTATAGTAGTATATTATTATGTTCTAGAAATGAAAATGACAAGGAAATACTAGCAGAACAAATAATATTATCTTTAAATTAAATGATTCAAACATTTTAAATAGAAATTATCAACTGTCTTAAATTTCGCTTCAACCTATAACCTTATTTCATGTTTCAATTATTTAAACGAATATTGTTATCATTAATATAATACATTATAAGTTAAAAACAACTGAATAATATCACATAATGTTCAATTTTTATCTAATATAATGCGTATCAAATTTGTAAAGCAACCGCTGCGCTGTGTTGAAGTATAATTTTTCGAATGATATATGATACATATGTTTTTAGAGATTTACATTCTTAGAATATATTTTAGAAAATATATTATTAAACGATATGTTAATGACCTAAGATGAAGTAACACTCCTTGTTTTATTAAAATTATATGTGTATCATTAATATTTGACACAAATTGTTTACAAGAATTGTAAACAAAATAATAATTATTTCGTAAATAACTTGACACCAATTATTTGTTAATATTGATTTATTATTTTGTATATATAACATTTTTAGATTATTTTAATTGATGATTTATTTAATTCAACTCAAGTAGGTATAAACGCATTGTTAAATATTATGCAAACTAATTTAAATTATATAGACTTATTCAATGTTAAAAAATTGAGAGCATGATTTTATTTTACATATATCAATATTTAGATTTGTTTTATCGGATTTCATTTTTTTTAATAGCGTTTTTGTTTTGTTTTGTTTTGTTTTTTCGTTTGATGTCTTTTCATTAGTACAGGACCGCATTTTATACTACAACGACCTACATAATTGTATAAATCATTAAATATATTTTATAAAACACAAGAATTTGTAATTTCTTTCTTAAATAATTAATTATATTTCGTTCTTTCAATCAGATAACACGAAATTAAAGATTAACTTTAATTTTGCATCGTTTGTTCGCCTTTGAAATTGCTACAGAAATTCTGGTCAACTTCTGGTATTTGTATTATCTTAAGTAACTTGATTAAGTCTATTATTTCGTTGGATAAACATGTAATTTATTTACTTCCTTTTAACATGGCCCTCTTTTTATTAAATTTTTATAAAACGAAATTCTGTCTTGTAATTTTGCGTGACCCTCAGTAAAAAGTAGATCACCAGGATATCTTTTTAAACCAGTGTCTCCGAAGAAATATTGCTTTTAAATAAAATATGAAAAAAAGTCGACTAAAAAGGTGAGGTTAAAATAAAAAACAATTGTTTAGGATATTATAGTTCTACGTATACAGGAAAGTTAATCAGTATTTTTACTTAGTACTTTGCTCAGCTGATTATGACAAATAGTGTGATCATAGTTAATGCCCCGGCCTACGTAGATCCCCACAAGCAACATCCTTTGTTTTATTCATCCACGTGATTGAAATAAAGTGATAATATAATCGTGTTGTTAAATAATGAAAGTTCAAACACTTGGTAAAAGTTATTATTATAATATTTGTATAAACAAATAATTACATTTGTTACATGTGATTAACAGTAATGTACCTAGCTAACATATCAGTAAAACAAAAAAAATGTATTTTTTCGGCGGGCGCGAATGCTTAACAAAATATACGGTGTTGTTAACCTTAGATTCGAACGTGTTTGCTTTATTAAACAGTTGCGATAAACATCGCTTGCAAAATTACGTTTCCCTTGGAATTAAATTTGTGGTACGTAAAGATGTTGTTTTGATATACATAATTAAAAAAAAATAAAACTAATTTATAATTTTATAGCAAATTTGCATTGCTTTGTTGTTATTCACAAATGAATTGTTCATCATTTTTAATTATTCTATAGTATTTCGTGTTTTACAAAGCGTACTACTATTGTTAGCACCTTGTTTGTATAATGAAACTTTAATTAAATTTTCGTTTTATATTACCCAAACCGTAAACTGTAATTTTCTTGTCTTCGTTTGACTACACGTAATTATTATTAAATTTTTAATTTTAATAATAATGAAGTGATTATCCATTTTAAGAGGCTTATATTTTAAATATTCAAGCATTCATAGCTTTGAATATTTTCATTTCTTCACAGTATCTTTGTTTAAGATATATTTTTATCTAATACATACCTTTATTTCTTTTGTTATTATTTTAATCCTTTGAGGTTTTAATTCATTATAAAATTAATATATTTCCTCTCGTAATCTCATCTACAAAGAAATAATGCCATTTAGAAATATCGAATGCAATCTTACCAATATTATAATTTGCTGTTAATTCTTGATGAAACATGAAAATACTTGATTTGTTTTATAAAATATGCTTAGTAAATCTTGATAAATTCAATAGAAGTAGCAATTAATTTTAAATAAAAATGTTTAATTTAATAAAATACATATATAAAGAAAAACATTTAATAGTTTTACAGATTTATTAAAAGACTTAAGTGTACAAATTTAACTATGAGGCCATCTACAGTCCTTCTTGATTCGTTTGGAAGCAGATTATGCTAAACAAATTTGAAAGAGATTGAGAAAATAATACTTTCGTAAATTTTTGAAGTTTTTGTGAATATTTATATTGAAATTTTGTAGAAATCTTATTGGAAATGATTAACTTTTGAATATATGGCGCTAAAATTTTTGAATGGATTGTGAAATAAAATGCGACAAATGCCTACACATTTGACCTCATTGAAGAATGTTCCAAAACTCCGTGTCCAAATTTATCGATAGGCTTGTTAATCACTTTCATCAAATATGGACCAGAATTAGTAATGCATTAAATCATCGTAGAATCCGTTGTTTGTAATGTAAATATGCAAATACCATCAGCCAATAGTAACAAAATATGGGCGGGGCATAAATATGTGTGTTTGTTTACTGGTTGGAATCTAATTTTGGGTGTTCGATTTCCCATTCGATTGTGACATCCCCAACATTGCAATATTTAAATTATGGAATGAAATTATTATTCTGGTTTTTAATTTAACGTAAACGATAAAATCTTCCGTAGACTATTCTTCAAAATGAAACGTTGTCTTTGTCGTCAGCCTCAGCGTTTTGTTGTTATTCTGATGCGTCAGCACAGTGGTTTAATTTAGCGAGCCTCCTGGACTAAATTGGGGAGAGGGAATTGATGATAATAAAACGATTAATGTGACCTTATCACGATTTCGGAGTGTCATATGCTCAAGGACATCTAACCAGCAGTTCTGTTTAACATTGCAAAATTTATAGAAATTATATTTTATAAAAACTTCAACATTTATTCTATAAATATACATTTTATTACAATTACTGTCATATTAATAATAATTACACTATTCAAACATAAATTAATACAAAATAATGGATTATTTGTCAAAATGAAAATCAGTTTATTAGTCTAATAGTTAGGAATCTTCTTGTAGACCCCTGACAGATTTATATATATACACATTACACCCCCGGCTCTTTATTTCTTTTGATCTAGCCCTAACCCAACTTAACGAAGTTAAAAAAGTCAAATAAAATAAGAAGATATTTGAGTCCAGAACTAAAAAAGGTTGCCCATAGCGGATCTAGACAATATCAATCAGTAGTAGGCTACGAAGAGAAATATTAATCATACAAATGTTTTTAAACATAATTTGTACCAAAACTACGTTTTCAAAGGAAATAAACTGAATTTAATTAATTTTATGTGTACAAAATTCCTTTAGAAGCAAGTTAAAATTTTAATTCTTTTATATATAAATTAAAAGTATTTTAACTTGAAAACAACATTCTTAATTTAAATGTTTTTAGTTGCGATATAATTAAAATTCATTAAATGTGCTGATACAAATATAAAATTCAGATAAACCGGCTAATTTTAAAGATTGTACCAGCTACTAATTTTAATTAAATTGGTAAATTAGACACGAGCTCGGAATAACTAATTACTAATTAAAGGAAAAGTAATGGCAATTATATGTTTGCAATTTTTATTTAAATATTGATTGAATACTTTTGAGTTGAGTTTTTCAATTTTCCGCCCTTAATACGTTGGGTGGAATTTGTTACGATTTTCGGGTTACGGTTTTCACGACTCTTCCATTAGGTATAAGATGGCATCATGTACCGTGACTTACAGAACATACTGTATAATTAATGTTTTCAGGTCAAGGTCGTGATATTTGCTTGCTATGTGTAACAACGAAGAGGTTCAATAACCTTAAATATTGTTAACGTAGGTTGTCCAGTAACTAGTCAGAACCACAATGAGAAATGCGTTGTAGCAAATTAACTTCATGGTAGGGATTCTAAGAAGTGCATATATCAATTAAGGCAATAGAGGAAATCTGATTATATTTCAAATATATGATGTAATCTTTATATCCTTGGAAAAAATATCTTATTACTTACATAACTCTATTGTCTTTTTTTAAATGCCTCTAATTCTAAAAATAATACTATATACTAGAAATTCTTGGTAATGAATTTTGATAGAAAAAAACATATTTTTTCATGTCAACAAACAAGTATTGATATGCAAAGAATGCTTCTAAACTTCATCTAGAAACAGTAAAACATGTTGTGAAAGTTTCTAAGGTTGTAGTGCATGATCCCAAAAGCTGAAGAAGCAGCATCTCTGTATGCACATGTACTTCAGCGTTACAGGTTAGTAAACTTGTCCAAAAATGAAATTCTAATGACCTAGCATGAATGTAACGACGTCTTAAGGTTCAAATTCGGTTAATTGTTGTCAGTTATCATTTTAAACAATTGTATATGCGTACCACAAGATACACTTCAAGGTCAACTTGATGTTTCATGATTGAAAATTAACATGATTTGTGTCAGCGCCCTCAAATTAAAATTAGTTTTATTTTTTTCTTCGGTTGCTTCATGTTACCTATCAATTGTGTATTAGTTTAGATAGCAATACGTCAATCAAAATTGTTTTTCGAACGGAGGAACAAATACTTATAGCGTTCTTAATATATCTACTCTGCATTTATATTGAAATGTTTCAATTTCCAAGACGAGAGATTTTAAAACCATAATGAGGAATCTGATAAATTATTATTTATATTTTTTTCTTTTGTTTTTACTACGGCTTCTGGATCTTTCGAATTAAATTTCTAAAACGTTATTTGGATCAAGCTAGGAAGCTAACTCTACATTCGAAAATAGCATTCAGTTTGTTCTATTTTTTTTCTAGCCAATTTTTTTTTTTTATAAGATAGTTTATTCTTACTGCTGAGATTTCGTTATACAGTTCTTTTCTTATTTATTTTAATAAATTTATGAACAAAATTCATTAAACCTTTCTTTTCGCAAGGTTTTGTAATAATGTATTTCTCAAAATGTAATAACCTCACATTATATATTTCATCCCACAGGAATTTTCTTACAAAATGAAAAACGTATGTACTAAGATTTAATAAAAACAAAAAATGAATTTATCTTACAAGATATTTAATTAACTTGCATATACTCGTTTAATGAAATAATATATTAGAAGGTTTTGGGATTCTTGTTTTTTTGTGAAATATTTAAAATAAAGTAAGTTCTAATTATGAGTAGTTATTTATATAAAAAGAAGCATTATTATAAGGTAATATTACAAGTAGTTAGTATAACAAGGTAAAATGTGCTCAGTAACAATATCATTAGTGTCTTAAGATGGACTGAAATTGTTACCTTGCAATATTTACGACACAATGACATCATTTTATAAAGATTACACCACGAGCTCCTATTTTAATTTAGTATTTGTCTAGACGCAATAATAATTATAATGGAATACAATTGTTGTATTTATTAAACTCAACATTTGTGAGTTCATTGTACCAAGTTGGTTGCTTTGTAACTAATGAAGGTTTATTAAATTGTTACAAAACTCGAATGAAAACATACCTATTTTAAATTCCATTCAAACTTTCAGACATGCAGAATTATTCATTATTTTCATAATCTTTCATAATTTTCATTTGCTCTATGCTAATTATGAAATCATTTTTCAATTATACACACTACTATGTATTGTATATATTTCATTTTATTTGATTAACAATTAAATTATAAACGTACATATATCATTTATTTCTCAATACTAACCAATAATTTATTTTCTCTGTTTATTTAAATTGTAATATCTAATTTATTGCAGTATATTGATACTTTTAATAACTTTAGATTGGAGTTTATCTTATTTTATTACTTATTTATTAAAGGTGAAAAGTTAAAATCATTTTATTTAAGTTACCTTTTAATGATTTATGGTTGCTTTAGAAGTATTTATAGCATTAAGAAATAAATTTATGTGTATATCAACAAAATACATTTTAAGCATGAAAATTTATTAATTATTATTACAATCAAAATATTGAAATATTTTTAAAGATCTTCTTTGGAACTCTTATTTTTGAGAAAATGATAAACCTAGATAATAATAATAATAATAATCTTTATAATATCCCTAGTGGGTGAAGGCCTCCTCCTTGCTCCTCCATAGATCTTTAGACTGTGCAAGCTGCGGCCAGTTGGTTTCGGAATGAGATACCAATTCATCTCTCCATCTTCTTCTTTGTCGCTCTTGATTTCTTTTGCGATCCATTGGTACCCAATCAGTCACTCTTTTTGTCCATCTGTTGTCCTGAAAACGTGCAACATGCCCTGCCCATTTCCATTTCAGACTTTTGCATTTTGAGTATATATCTGGTATACCCGTTCTTTCTCGTAAGTTAGTATTTCTTATTTTGTCAAGTCGGGAAACTCCCAGCATGGAACGTTTCATTTTCCTTTGGTTTATCTCCAATTTTGTCCTTAGTTTAAGCGTTGATGCCCAGATTGAGCACCATAGGTCAGCGTTAGTAGTATGCACATGTCGAAGGTTTTTGCTTTTATTTCTTTGGAGAAGTTTTCTTTAAAGATCTTCAACAAAGACTAGTAGTTCCTTTAGCTGCCAGAAATTCTTCTTTCCGCTTCGAGGAGCCCCCTGTCTTGGAAGGAGATCAGTTGGCCTAAGTAGATAACTTCCGTTGCATAAGTTAGTTGTTCTCCATCTAGAGATAATGGTATATTCGCGCCATTTGTAAGAATAGAAGTTTTTGGATAGTTTTATTGAGAGACCAGCCTTCTTAATCTCAGTGTTGAACTCCAGGAGCATTTTTTGTAGCTTATTAGCATTTGACGCAAATAGTACGACATCGTGGGCGAAACGCAGATTGTTTAAATATTCTCCATCAATTTTAATTCCTTTTCTAACCCAGTTCAGTTTCCTAAAGATTTTTTCTAGTGCATTGGTAAAGATTATTGGAGATAAGGGATCTCTTTGACCTAGATAAATAGTTTTTAATTCTCGTTAAACTAACTAAAACACAAACTTTATCCTTTCTTTACAATATTATTAAAATACTAAATATACATTTTGGTTGCTAAGTAACCATTATTATCTAAGCAGTTCTTATATTTAAAACATAAAAACAACTACTTATTTGAAAAAGAAAAGTAAAGGTTTATTCTACTAAGAAAACAGGAAATTAGGAAAGACTAATCTAAAGGAATAAGATCCAAAATAGTAAGATAATTATTTACTAAATGTGTAACAAATATAATTAAAACTAATTTTAAAAACATTTGTGAATTCTTAAACTTTGTTAATTTTATTATGAAGTTGTTTTATTCACATAATTTGAATCCATGACTTGTAACTTAAGGTTTCTTATTTTCTAATTCTTTGTTTTAAGTTAATCTTAAAAAAATTAGAGTCTTCTGCTTTGAATCAGTATTTTTCAATTGTTTAGTTTCAGCAAAAATAAATAAATATGTAGATGAATTAATAGATAAGATTTTTTTATGGTATAAAAGTTAATATAAATGTTAGTAACGGGAAACTGTTTGGAAATCGTGTGATTATTATTTTTTGAAAGCCGGTTATTCTCACTTTATGATCTATGATTATATTCTTTATAGATATTAAACTTCAACACACGTACTAGGCCTACTATTTATCTAATATGTATATACGGTGTAATTTTTTGTTCTGTATGTTTGCATATCGGGAATAGCTGTTTTTGTAGGGTCACGACACAGAGAAAGCTGATTTAATTTATTAGTGTGAATTATCTGTGTAGGTCTCTAGGAACTATATAATTTCATATATATTGTAGTTCTTGTTATGTATGTATGCAGGTACTTTTAACGTTTACTTCTCGTTAGAATACTAGGTTAATAAGATTATGTACGATGACAAAGTGGGCTATAATGTTACCATTGTTATTTTACTTTTGAAATGTCGCATTGTTTATGCCAACATAACGGAAATGGCTTTTAAAAAGACATTTTTATTTTGATATACAATAATAATGTTTTGTAACTTATTTCAACTATAAACAAGCAACTTTTATTGACAATAAACAAATATACTTATTCTTTTTAAGTGTTTCATAAAAAAACTACGTTCTAATTTTAAAAATAACACAAAATGATTAGTAATAACTAATATTCTTAAATAAATAATTATTAAGTTCAATGAAACATAAATTGATTCAATAAATAAATGAATTATTTTTTAATTTTATTATTTTCAAATTAAATTAAAAATAACCCTTTTTAAGGATAAAACAAATAACCTTCAAAATTTCCGGTTATAAAATAAACAAAATAAAAATAAATATCTTAACAAAGGATAAACTATTATGACATAAATATTATTAGTAGCTTCATTTGTTTATGATTATTTTTATAACGTATATTTGTATTCATATTTTCGATAAATTCATATCTTGAAGTTATCTATGTTTTTAGTTATAAAAATACATTATACAAATAAAGGATAAAATTATCAAGCTATAAACTATGAAAATAAAGAATTAATTTCAAATATTTTGTTTTTGATTAAAAAAACGCTTTCTTATGTGTCCTTCGTTTAATAATAATATTTAACAAGATTAAGTTAAATATCAATTTTTTAAATAATATAGATTATTTTTATGTAATATTATAAAATCAATTTTAAAACATGTTATAACTAAATCAGATTTAGTATTAAATTAGTTTTATAATTTTTCAGACATGTTTTTGTTTCAAATAAAAATTGAAATCTCAGGATTAAAACTCGATGAAAACTTTAAATCTTAATTAGTTATTATGTAAAGTGTATATATAAATAAATACAATTATGTCATTACTATTAAGTTAATTAAAAGGTTGCTCATTGAAATAAAATGTTCGAAATTATTTTAATCATTGACGTAACACCATTTAAAGTTAACAATATACAATAAGTTATTTAAATTATCTAATTTAACCTGTTTTATCTGATATACAACGAGGCTATTAGTGAATTACAAGTTAAAAGAGGCCCGTTATAATAAAAAAAATACAAACACGTTAACCAAAAAATAGCAGTAATTACGAATTTGAACAAATTTCCTGGGACCGGTTCAGTCTGATTTACAAATTGCCACAATAATTTGGTTGTTGATTGAATCTCATACAGGATACAACACAACACACTGAGTACAAATAAAATACATGTAATTTTGGACTATTTACAAAAAAGTAAATAAGTATATGACGAATAGACGAACAAAAAATTGTACAGACATAACAAAAAATTAACAAATGTTTCTCATACAATGTCAAATTATTATATGTATATAAAAATAATGTTATTCTTTTGTCTTCATAAACTACTGTCTAATAATCAAATTATTTTAGGTTAGGTACATAAAAAAATATATGCATTTTGTATTTATTATAATAGAATATGATTTCTTGTCGAAACGTAAAAACTATAATAAATTACACATTACATTGTGTAATTCCGATACTAATTGTTATAATTTTGTAATCTGTAGTTTCAAATGAAATTCGAAACCATACATTACAGACTTATACATGTTAATTCAATTATGTTGCAACAAGAATAATATTTCAGAAATTATAGTTTTACGTTAATTTATCATTGAACAACGTTTCCAAATGTATTTATTTATTTATAATGGTTTTTTTTTTTTTTT
>CM008234.1:9323138-9353555 GCA_002278615.1 Pogonus chalceus
TTTTTTTTTTTTTTTCCTTTTTAATTGAAACATTTTTTAGTAGTTGTTATCACATACATATTGAGGTTATTTGATATCCGTTTGGTAAGAAAGGTTTATACGGTTATAGTGCCTAATAAAGAGAGCACGAAAGAATGTGGAAGTATTAAGAAAGCTAGGTTAGATGCTGTAATAGTCAAATTATTCGACGTCACGGACCTGAATATTAATTCGAAGAACAGAAGTTTCAAAAGATTTCTTAATGGATTTATTTCCATACGGCAATATATTTCGAGATGTATTTCGAATCTTTTCTATGTTAATCGCATTTATATTCTAATCTTCTTTTAATATTTTCTTGTTGTTTACATAATTTTTTCTTATACATAAGCAAATGTCAATCAATATTACTTATTTTGTGTAATTTTTATTGTAATTTGTTTCATTATTTTTCGGTAATTTTTCCTTTTTTAAAAAACAATATTTTAAATATTACAATATTATCAAATCCAACAATTAAGAATTTGAGGTTTTTAAACAATAAAACACAATTAAATCTTTTCTTTATTTATTTATTTAACAAAAAATAATATATTACATATTCAAATTTTTAAGATTATTGTAAATAATATAAATGCTTACTCTAAAGAAATCAGGAAGATGGATTATCTGAAATTTAAAAAAAAATATATATTTAAGTAAGAAATACTAAGACTGAAGCAAGGTACTTTTATAAGCGCATTATATTTTAACAAGGGATTATTTAATTACTTAAGATTTTTAAAACAGAAAATTTGAAAAAAAAAAACTTAATATTTTTAAGCGTAAATAAGATCCTGATATAATTTTCTTTAAAACTGAATTATCCTGAGAATCTAGCAAAATCATAAAGGTACTTTTATAAGCGCAATATATTTTAACAAGGGATTATTTAATTACTTAAGATTTTTAAAACAGAAAATTTGAAAAAAAAAAACTTAATATTTTTAAGCGTAAATAAGATCCTGATATAATTTTCTTTAAAACTGAATTATCCTGAGAATCTAGCAAAATCATAAAGGTACTTTTATAAGCGCAATATATTTTAACAAGGGATTATTTAATTACTTAAGATTTTTAAAACAGAAAATTTGAAAAAAAAAATACTTGATATTTTTAAGCGTAAATAAGATCCTGATATAATTTTCTTTAAAACTGAATTATCCTGAGAATCTAGCAAAATCATAAAGGTACTTTTATAAGCGCAATATATTTTAACAAGGGATTATTTAATTACTTAAGATTTTTAAAACAGAAAATTTGAAAAAAAAAATACTTGATATTTTTAAGCGTAAATAAGATCCTGATATAATTTTCTTTAAAACTGAATTATCCTGAGAATCTAGCAAAATCATAAAGGTACTTTTATAAGCGCAATATATTTTAACAAGGGATTATTTAATTACTTAAGATTTTTAAAACAGAAAATTTGAAAAAAAAAAACTTAATATTTTTAAGCGTAAATAAGATCCTGATATAATTTTCTTTAAAACTGAATTATCCTGAGAATCTAGCAAAATCATAAATCCATTTAGCAGGGCCAAATTACCCTATTTTGGGGTCTTCGAAATTTTTACGTGTCAGGCTCTCCACAAAAAATTGGTTCAAAAATAAGAAAGCAATAAATTAAAAATGTTCCGAGGTAATTAAAAAAATCGAATACATATGAAACTTGTTATAATAGACGGTCTGACCGGGTCCTGCAATAAACGTACATTTTAAATCGGATTACCCATGAAAGTTGCTTAATTTTGAAACATATTATTTTGAAAAAGCTTTAAAAGAGCTTTAAAATTATTTTATTATTTTAGTTTTGTCAATAATTCGATTCAGTATAGGAATATTATGTTTTATTAACTTTAAAGTTATAATAAAAGCATTGAAATATATAGAGAAATATAACATACAGTTGATGCAGAATTTAATACCTGGGGTAAAAGAAATAAAACCCCAAACATGTGCCGTACCTGCTGGAAACAATATTGTTGTAATCTCATTTCATTTACACGATTATACTATCCACTGATCCTGAAACTCATCAGACTATATAGATTGCAACAAGCAACAAACTCACTTCTAATGAATAATGAAATAATAAAGGGCCTTACACATCACATCCTTTAGTAGTATATAGGCGACGGCCGTGTAGATTAACATGACTAGAGTCAGACTATACTATACATGCGAGTATATTCCATGTTGTAGTCTCAACAGCCAGACATACAAAATGTTCATTCTCTAGATGTCTGTTCTAACTTGTCATTTCTCTTGTAATTCTCATCTGAGGTATGAAGTAGTTGCTTTGGGATTATAGAATCAAATAACATTATGTTTTGTTCTTATTTAAAGTGTTGCTATGCTTATGTTAATTTACCAACAATTTCATTTCAACAAACAACCAAATATCATTTACTTGTACTAAACTCGATGAAACTTGTATTTAATTGAAATTATTTTGCTCACTGAATATCTAAACAAGCTTTTTACGGTATAAATTAACAAAATAAGTTAATTAATATGTTATCGTAGAATAAATACCGTTTTGAATTAGCTTTAACATGAAATATATAATTTAGGTTTACTTAAAATGAACCAAAATAATTGTAAATTTATTTGTTCAACTGTTTTTACGTAGTATGCTATATTTTATATGGAATTGTTTAAGTTTTTATTGAATATGGCCCTGTATAAAGAGTCAGAAGGCATTGCGTAGTTTGGGAGCCAGTAAATCGGATCTATCGGAGTGTGTTGGTGCGTTAGTGCGTATGCGTAGAACGTAGAACATAGCCAGGAGCTTGACGTTTTCAGCTGAGCGCTGAGCCTGCTCGTTCGGCTACTGCTTGCTTGTGCTTGTCTATAAGAGAAAGTGCACCGCGGTCTAGCTGCGGCTGCTTCTCGTACAATGATCCCAACCGGTTAGCAGGACCGTATTACATACATTTCTTCCTTCCAATAATCATATTTTATTAATTCAAATTTATATCTAATTATGTATCATTAATATTCCATTAAATTAAGGAAATATTGTGAAGGTCTTTGACATTGCAGTTTGGTGATTAATGTAATTATTAAATAAAAATTCTTCCTTTGTTTTAAACAGCAGAGGCGTTTTTAAAATGGTCTCATTTATAAAGGTTTTTGTTATTTTATGGAATTTGAAAAGGTCTTTGCCACTTTAATTGCATAATCATAGCTTAATCCAATTACTAAAAATTCTTTTTTCCTAGAAGTCTTCTAAACATTTGATAATACAATTGCAATTGTTTTAATTTGTATTTATTTATGATTGCATAAGATATATTAATGAAGCACATATAAATATAATATAAAATATAAATTTTATTCTTTAATTAATGATTCTTCACGGTCAATTTAAATAATAATAAATGTCTCACACGTGCCAAATTATACTGTGATGCTGAACGCAGCACTGTGTTAATTAACGTAGAATTGTATTTTCAAAGGGAGAGATGCCAGATTTGTCAAATACTTACATGTTTTACATATATACTAAACTATTGGGAATATTATCAAAGCTGGAATGATTTGTTTCGGAATCTGGTACAAGGATTACACGCATCTTTACTGTGTTAAAAATGTGACATTATTTCTTTATAACTGCTTGATTATAATGATGGTACTGTTTTACCCTGTAATTAATTCTTTGTTTTTAATTGATATAAAATTTGGGTCTGACAATTAAGTACAATCATGTTACTGCCATTAAAATTTTTATCTTTTAATAATTTATATTCTTTTCTGTTGCAGGTAATAATCCAAATATTTCAAACCAATTTCGTTTTTATTTGGTATGTATTATTTTAACAATATCTTTTTGATTTTTAACTTTTACCTAGTTTATATCTTGATTACAGTTTTCCACATTGGTTATTTTAGTTTTTAAATGCTCTTTTAACTTTAGTTGATTATAAAGATAGCTACAATTGCTTTTTAAGAATCTTACGTATAAATTAACTGATTTCTAATATTTGAGTCATGTATACTCGCACGTAATTTCAAACATTAGAGAGCGGAAACTCTTGAAGTTATATTTATTTCTCTTTTATAGTAAATAATACAATAAACTTTTATTGGAATTAGAAATATATACTTAACATAACCTTTCTTAAAATTAAAATACAGTATAATTAAACTCCGTATATATTTAATGAAGATATGTTTAATTTATATTCTCGATTGTTAATTAATTACTAAAAGCATTGATTATAAGAGGTATTACTGAATACTTTGTGTCACTTTCTTTGTTTCGTATCAAAATATGTAGGTATTTATACGTATAAATAACAAATAATCACTAGGTACACGTAAAACAATAAACTTATATTGCAACAATAATGTAATAAATCTTAATATAATTATATAATCTTATATTTATTTTATAAACTCTCTAATCAGTTGTTTTGATTTCATTTGCATACAAACGATTTCATATGCCGTTAATATAATAATCACCGGGAAATATTTTACAACCTACATTTTTTTTTTTTTTTTCTTATTTATTAAACAATTGAATACAAATTATTTAATTATGTCATTAATATAAACTGTTGATTATTATTATTACAATTATTTCTTCGATAATTTATAATAATTTATCGATTTCGTATAGAATTTCGTGGAATAGATTATGATAATGACGAACTTATAAAACAGACTGCTGTGAATTATTTATCTATTTAAAATTTCTTTCAAATTGAACTTTATATCTTAAAGTTCAATTCAAACAATTGCTCATGAAAATTAATTTTTTAACTTTTGAAAAGTACTTTAGTTTTTATATCGATTTTTGTTGAAACTTGCTGTTTTCATGTTATAACTAAATTTAATCCTTTTAATTAATGTTTAATACTGTTTGTGTTTGTTTAAACTTGTTCTTTCAATGTTTCAACTGGAATTAAGTTTATTCACAAATGTTTAACTACATTTTAAAATAAGTTTTACTTTAATATTAAATAAGAATGTCCTCTAAGGCTGTAAAGACAAAAAAATTAAGGAAAATTTTCTACAAAATGTATAATTATATCCTAGAAAATAGTAAGTGATTTTATCAATGAAATGCAAATGTGAATATTAAATCATTCCAAGTAGCTATTATTTCTTGATAGATTCTAACTGTACTAGTTGGTATTCGTGATGTACTTGCTCCTGCTCCCTAGATCATGAAGTTAGCCTAGTCATCCCGACCGTGGCCTCTTCTACTTCAACTGCCACGCGCTAACATACAAGCTTAGACACAAACACAACTAAGAGCTATAAGTAACTACCACAGACATCATAAAATGTTCAGCAAATAGATTAAACATTAAACTAAATATCGTTTCAAACTATTTTAATTTTCTAAATTAGTTTTTCTATTAATTATCGTCTGCATACTATATAGATTATATATCTAATTATGATTGTGTAATCAACATTAGATATTTTACTTTATACTGTAATTAAGAGCTTTATAAATTTCCAATTTTTTTTGTGTGTTAATTTCAGTTAGTTAATGTAATTTCAATTACTTACGGCAGTTAAATTTCTAAATTTCATTTAGATTAATAAAAAGAAATTCATGTTATTTATTCAAACGAAAATTTTCCATTGTATTTAATGCGCTATTGATATTAAGCAACACTAAATTATATTAATGCTTCAGTTAAATTTGGTGGTCCATAATCTAAAGTTTGATATAGACAGTAAAATAAATTCTGACCTATTTCAAATCTACGAAATTTTGCTAGGCTTGTGTTAGCATGTTCGTTTTCGCACACAACATATGCTGTAATTTTTTATGTGCGAAATGTATAGGTACGTTTGCAAAAAAATTTAAGCCGAAATATTTTTTATGACATCATCGGTCAAAATAACGGATCCTTGTATTTAAGAACAGCTTCAATTGTGCCATCTATAATGTATCCATGTTATTAGTGCAATGTGCGAATCTGCAACCCACGAGTGACTTAGTGACTGACTGCCTCACATGCTGTCTGTGAATGTTTGAGTGTTCTTTTGCCGTTGTTCGCAACGCTTGTAACAAGATTTCTTGTTGATCTTACTGTCTATATTCGAGTTTATATTCTATGGCATGTTTATTATTCAGACATATAATCATATCGACAGTTTTTTTATTTATTTAATATATGTTATTTTAATACATACACACTTTTTTAACTATATAATTATCAGAAATCTCATTAATTTTACTTAAATATATGTATATTCAAATAATTTTTGTTTATATTGTATAATTATTTAGTTAAACTTCAATATTTAATCGATTTGAATATTAATGTAGCATAAATTACACTAATATTATTCAAAATAGAAAATATTGAATGTGTTTTTAATTGTTTAAATATGTCGACATAATAACATTCGATATAATGTAGTGTGTTTAAACCGTGTTGCCCGATCTCTCGCGCTGTGATGAAGCAGCGCGCGTGCGCGATCTCCCAAGTGGGACGCTCTGAGTTCAACGGCCGCCCAACACCGTTCAGAGTCACTTGTCCCATGTTATCGCGCGAAAGTTGATTAACGTATGACGCCGTTTTACTTTAATCATTGTGTAGGTGTGTTGTGATTATTCGTTAAATGCTATGTTTAGTTAGTTAGATGGTTATGTGGCTAATAGATCTGAATAGATGCGAGAATAATTGCTCTTTTTGCTATTAGCTAACGAGCAGATACATTGCATGATTGAAGATGAATTGAGATTCGTTTAGCTGTTGCTTTATACCTTTTGTTTTTATGTTTTAAGAAAAAGAAAGCAATTCTAAGATTATATGTTAGCATATAGTTACTTAACAACAAAAACAATTTATTATTCAATAAACAATCATCAAAATTAATTACTGTAACTATAGAAACATAAATAAAAATTAAATACTAGTAGGTCTATTAATTATCAAAAAAAATTTAGAAATAACGTAAATTAGCATCTTTGTCTTAAGATGTTGATTTCGTTCGCAAAATTAGTAACAACGCAGAAGTGTGCCAAAATATTTATAAAGGTTGTTTACACTATTTCGACAGTTTTAATCACTATTCTTGTATTTTGTGTTTAAAACTGAAATTCTCAAACAGGAAGCTGGCAAATCAGCAAAACAATTTATTCGACTTTTAATTTTAAACAAAAAAAATACTTACACATTTATATATTTTATTAAAATATTGATATGATGTTCAGTTGAAAAAACTTTTAAGTAAAAATAACAACGATAAATCGAAAGTAACACATTATGTTTGTACAAAAAAATAAATAGTAACCGATAAAAAAGCAAAAAAAAAAAAAAAACTAATATTATCTCAATGACGTATGTATCAGCTGTCATCGTTGTTTAGATTTTCTTAATATCGGGTGCAATAACCCAAAATGTAATTTTAATATTGTGCAAATTCATTAGATTGCGTAATAATTTTAAATTCACTGATGTTTACATAGTGAAGATAGCTTTACTGCTGAATTATTTGAGATATTTTTGATTACATAAAAATATTAGAACCATTCCACTACATATTTCACTAATGTCTTGTAATGTTTCGCATATATTTAGATTTAATTTAATTGTATGTTTATATTAAAATCACTTTTGTTTGCCAAGTATATTATAAGTTTGCGATTTGAAGCATGAATGATTTAAATATTATTATTTATTACGTTCAATTACAAATTGAAAATAAAAATAATTACAACTTCTTCATATCATCTTCACCTTCAAACGACTTTGACAAGCATGAGTAAATATAGACAAAAAGAGATAAAAATATACTTACAATTTCATAACACAAAGGAATTTATATTTGTTTTTATTTGTATTGAGTTTTAAAATAAATTTAAAGTATATTTCCCTTTAATATCAAAGTAAAATAAAGAATAAAAAAATAAAAGAGTTAAGTGATATTAGAATGCAATCAATAATACATTTAACAAAGTTACAGAACATAGTATACAAAAGTGTTTTTAATACCAGTTTGGATTGTAGATTGTTGAACACTGTTGCAATTTATTTATTCTAGTTTTCTTCTTATTGCTTAGACTGAAGTGTGTGAATGATTAATTTGTAAGCATTTTAAGTGGATATTCGAAAATAAATACTTATTTACTGAATACTTACATTCATTTAAAAACTAATAATTCAAATATATTAATTGCTTTTTATTATCTACTCTACAACATCTTGATTTACTATCTTATTTTGTTTCTATGATATTTATAGTTTTTTAACGAACTTTTTTGGTTAGAATGTTTTTCATTTGTTTCTAATGTATGCTAAATTTCTTTTGTTTTCTATGTAAAGTTACCATTATAACCATAAAAAATTGATTAATTTTGTTTTAGCTTAATACATGAGAATTTTGACCTCAAAACAGTCATCTTAAGTTGTAAAAATATTGTTAATATTAGATACTTACTCTGAAGACATCAGAAGGGTGTATTACCTGTCATTTGGGAAAATATTAAAGCCTAGATTACTTAGATTAAGGTACTTTTAAAATGTTTAAGTAATTTTAGCAAGAGATTGTCTAAGGGTGTTTTAATTTTCTGCATAAAAAAACTTCTAATATATTTAAATTGAAATGTTCTTAAATTTTTGATCATTTAACTTTGGAATTACGTCGAAAATAATAATAAAAAAATATATTTGTAGTCTAAGAAAAGGTTTTCTCAATTTTTTTTTTTTATATAAATTTATGAGTAAAGTTAATACTGGAATCTAAAAAAATGGCTTCTAGCATATTTAAATTAATTTTTTTTTTTATATTTTTTTGATCATTTAACATCATTTAACTCCGAAATTATGTCTTAAATAATAAGAAAAATAAAATCATATATTTGTGTTCTAGAAAAAGGATTTCTCTATACATTTTTACAAATTCATGAGTAAAGTTAATACTAGTTTTTAAAGCAGTGTTTCTCAAACTTTTCTCAGGGCGGAACACTTTTATAGATCTAATATTTTTAGAATTAATACAATAATTTTGAGTTTTTAATTACAACAAATGATATCACCAGGGCCTTGACTAGCTTTTTGTAGGCCCTGGACAAGACTTTCAAATTATTCCCTACCCATTTAATTGAAAAAACAAATATCATGCATATACAATAATTCTGATTTTTCGCATCAATTAAATCATTAAGAAATCAACTGAGATAAAATATTTTTTGAGAGGCCTTTTTGGCCCTGTTGTCCCTGCCTAGTTACGGCCTTGGATATCACTATAGTTTATTTTTTTTAAGAAGACAGTGTGGCGAAGATAGGGCTTATTTGAGCAACCAATCAGAGAAGCTAAAATCATGGGCAAGTTTACATGAACCAAATTTACTGCTCTGTCTTATGTTTCACATATATTTTTTACGCATGGGCGTACCAATTTGCTTGTACCTGGTAAAATGAATTTATTGCTATGCACAATATTTAATTATATCAGGATGTTAAATTATACCGTAGTTAATAAATAGTACATATANCACAAAACAAAAATTTATTCCAATATTTTACATTTTGGGAAACTAATCTAACGACAAAGATAAAAAAAATCTATATCAGATTTTGTATTTATTATGAGGAAGACCTAAATAAATTAATAAACAAGTGAAAAAAACATTGAATTTCATTTTAAATTGAAACTTTAAATTTTATAGAAAATAAATACATCCTATTAGAATAAAATATTTGACGGTAGTGTGCCAGGCTGGTAAGATTTAGAGAAATTTCTAGGTGTGTTCAATTGGAATGCTTCAATGCTCTTTTTCTTCTCCCAAGACACGATTCTGGAAAACGAAATAACACGTAACTGTTATAAATCCTCTAAAACTTGTATAAAAAGTTTGTTGCGTGAGTTGATCGATAGTTTAAGAATCCAATTCAACGTTGTTTGTTGTAATCAAGTTGTAATATTTGGCGCCAATCAGCACTGCTACATACCGTTGCTACCTATAATTGGATACGTGTTGTTTTAGATGATGATAAATGAATTGGATTTTGATGGATAGAGGTACCTGTAGCCTGCTTTATTCTTGTATCATCTGTATTTATTTAAAATACTTACTTTTTTATTTATTTCTATTAAAAAACAAAGGAACAACGCTTTTTATTTAAAAGATTTATACAATATTCATAATAATGAACAATGTATAGTATCACAATCGTAATATATTGTGGTGTGTTTATAAATATATATTGATAAGCAAACAATTTAATCTTTTTGTTGAAGAAAACTGATTCTTTTATTGTTTAATATTTAAGTATGATTAATTAAATGTTTAGTATTGACATATATGTCAAATAAGCTGTTAATGTAATATTCATAACAAAAAACATTTCATTATTTATACCTCCATTAATTTATTGCTTATTCTGGATATAACAATGACATAATTTTCTTTTTATTACATCGATTGTTTCATATACATACCGTAACAAATGAATACAACGATTAAATAAATTATTTTTTAGGTTATGTTCTAACGATTTAAAAAAAAAAACTAAGAAAATAATTTTCTTTGGTGATTTATTTGGTAATGGTTTATTAGAAATATCACATTTCGTCAGATATGTATTAACAATCTAATGTAGTTATTGCATTGTTTTAATTTCAAAACGATACTTAATGAATTTTTAATGGTTGAATTACAGACTTTTTCTTTGCTCTGTAATATCTGTTTTATTTCTTGAATATGTTGAAATTTCGTGCTGCTGCAATATAAAAACTTTTTTGTCAATTCTCTGTTTGATATCATATTACGTTAACCATCTGCTGTTCAAATTTCGGAAATAACCAGGTGCATTGAGGACAACAATGCTTTAAAATAAGTGCACTAGCTGCTTTTATTTTCAGAATTATTATATTTCATAATTTAAAATCCTGTACTTCCTGTATTAATTTCTTTCGTCTACTAATTTATGTAGGTAGTATTTTTAATCTGTAGTTATTTTTTACATAGATAATTAATTATATCATACCGCGAGATATAATCTTTAATAGGATTAAATATTACCCGGTTACTGGATTTTTTAAATCCTGTTTTCATTTATTTTTCACAGATTATTCTCCAAAATATGTTTATGTACAAAATATGGTTATATTTTGAATTACAAACCGTATTTTAAGTTATAATAAAGCCATTTTCAAGTTTTAAAATCTGTATTTATAATTAAAAATAAAGGAAATTATAGATAACCAATAAGAATATACTTAGATAATTGTATTCATTTTGATTCGCTAGTGTAAACAAAGTCCAGGTATATTTCTTCAACCCAAGTATGAACGAATCACAAGCAAACTATTCAAAACAGATGTGCATAAAAATACAGAACACCAATCAAAATGTACTTAGATAATTGCATTACTTCTGATTTGCTAGTTGTAGTAGAGTCAAGTATATTCCCTTAAACCAAGTTTCAGCGAATCACAACCAAACTTATTATTTTCGGGCCAATAATGCATTATATGGGCTGGTTTAAGTAGTTCATGTAAAAACTCATAGAATGCGCCAGATATCTCATATTATTATTTGAACCTATACTTAACTATTGAATACATGTAAATATAATTTTTTTCTGTCCTCTCTACATTTTAGTGTGGGTGGGACTTATTTGTAATAAAAATATTATTAACCAATGAACAAAAAAGTGTGTTATTTTGAATGAAAATGAAAGGTTCTGTTTTGCTATTAGTTTTACGAAATAAATATAATATTTTTAATGCTTATTACTAATGATAGACCAACATACATTCTAATAATATAAATTTGATATCTTTATATATATTTTTAAATATTTTAGAGGTTATATTAATGTATAAATACTTTTTAATATATGTTTTTAAAGTTTGTGTTTTTTTCTTTTAAGGAAATAGTTTTGTCTCTTCCAAACTAAATTTATAAGAAGTACGGTATGATCACTATAAACGATATTTCTCGACAGTATTTTTAAAAATAACTTTCTCAAAATCGATTAGGTAGTCGTAATAACTTGTCATTGTATCCGATTCTATTCCAGATCAATTTTTTATGGAGACCAAACAAATAATATATATTTCTAATTTATTTAAGTGAACCATAACATATTTTTATATTCTTAATAATTTATTTTTTTGCGTTTTATAAACGTCTAATCCAATTTTCGTCCGCAAAATATATGTTTGGTTAAGAAAACGAAAAACCAAACAATATAATATTTTACAAGTTAATGGCTAAAGCTTACAAAATCGTTCCAGAAGAAAAACAAAAAGTAATAAAATTATGATATAGATATCTAGAAGTTTTATACGTGACTGCATCCTATAAAAGACAAAAAGAAAAGATTCTTTAAAAACGTCGTATTAGAAACCCTTTGGACATAAAGTATAAGTGTAATAATTTTTTAAGGAATTACACCTATGGTGCGGTTCACCGGGTAACGTATCTGTTGACCGGAAGGTGAAAGTTTTGTGACGACAACAGTTTCATGATCCCAATACAACGGTAGAGGTCACTTAGAGGTCATTGATTTGTTTTGGTTTGATGTTCTAGGAAAAACAGCTGTCGTAATGTAGCATCTTCGGTATAAGTTAGCGACATTAGTATCTGTAAAAACCTTGAAAGTACATACCTTCTAGATTCTAGAATATTCTTTTATTTACGCATTTACTTTGGTATGGAACTAATTTATTTAAGTCAACGTCAATTAAATGTATAATTTTTATTATTTCAAAACAAATTTTAAATACAACTTTATTAAATGTTTTACTATAAACCTTCCGCTTTCAAATAATAAATCAAATTTTTTATTTATTAAATAATTGCTGTATTTACCTTCACTATTAATAGTGCATGTTTTATTTTGACATATATAGATATGCTATTTGTAACCTACAAACAATTATATATAAATTTAGCGTAATCAAACTAAATTTCTATTTCCGTTTACAAAATAGTGATAAACAAAAAATGTCCGTGTGATATATCATAATTCCAGCATTCTATAAATCATGTTAGCTATGAGGAAATAGGTAAGACAAGTATGTACGTGTATAGGCATCCATAAAAAGACCTTGTATTGTACCGAAACTACGTATATAAAATACTTGTCAATAAGTAAGGTAATAATTAGGTTGCCCAATTCTACGTTTCCCATCAATGTGGTTTGTATATATATGCGTGCCAAGTTACCATGGAAACCACGTATTTAACTCAACACGTATATTATTAAAATATTGTACATACGGCTCGAAGGTGAACATAACCTAAATTGTCGTAGTTATGTCGCTGTTTAATTATTTGATAGTGTCCTCAAAAAAGTTTTTATTGTTTGGAAACGCCGCCAATCATAATACATGGCACGTAATGTTAGTATTTCATTTTAGAAGTCATTATTCGAATTACTACAATAAATTTTATTATTTGTATATGTTTTGTCTAAATTTTAAATGTTTTATTTATAATTACTGTACGCGCAATCCTATATTTATTTTTAAATTTTGTAATATATTACTATTTAATGATACATTCGTAAAAAAATTTGTTTGCATGATTCGTATTTCGTACTATAATAAGATAAAATGTTACAAAATATATTAATACTTTCTCTATTTTGAAAATTTATCAATTTTATTTGACAGTTTATTTTATGCATTCAAAAACAAATTATAACTGGTCTGGACTATTTTAAATTTAACGTTTATTTATTAAACTGTAAGCGTTGAATATGAGTAAAAGAGAAATACGATATTTTATAATAAACATGTTATAACTTTACATTATTTACAAAGCTGAAACTACAAATTTCAGTAGTACGCTTATAAAGTTGATATAATGAGCTTATATTACTAACAACATAAAATAGAATGTTTAATAAAATTTCCGTATGAAATATGAAAATTTATAACAAGTTTAAATTGGTTTAAAAATATTTGCTATTTATATCATATAATGATGATTAAGGAAATAATAGATTAAATCACGTATGTTTTTGTTTAGTTCAGGAAATATACCTTATAAATTATAAGCCTTGTAATAGGATTGGTTTTATTGGATTTAAAAAGCATATCAGAATACATGTATATACACGATTTTCTATTTAGTGTTAAATAGATGTTCTAGATCTACTTAAAAGAAATTGTTAGAACATGTAAATAAAAATAAACGATATAGAGTCTTATTAAAAGTAATTTATTTGTACATTTATATGTAACAATAATAGTTTGAATGACATACGTAAAAGCAAGACTTTATTTGAACTTGTTTTAGATTTAGTATCTAATTAGTAATTGCGGATGTACTGCACTGTGCTATCTAGTCGTATGTGATAAGATCTTGAAAGTGGAAACTAGGTTAAAGGATACCTACGTGGACCTAGTTTCACAGCATATTCCGTTAATCCCGCTCATTTTTCCAAACAATCATCATTGTTTATTATAATTACGCTAAGGGCTACGACCACTATGGCCGGCCTATTGTTTCACGGCCAAATGCAACGATAATTGTCTTGTACTATTAAGAATTACAAATACGAATACCTACTTTCATTTCCTGTGGTTATCATTCGCCGCAATGACTCATTGTTGTTTGTGAGGCCAGAGTCTCCAAGTTTTTGAAACGTAGCACTTGTACTATTGTTACCTTGAACGGTGTATGGTTCAAATTCCATTATTCCAGAATCTTGTTTCTGACATTCGGCCCTGACAGTCCTGCATTCGTTTGTTCTGTTCCCTTTCCTTGCCGCGGCGGGTCGTTCACCTTTGCTTTTAATGTTGTGGATATTACGACATGGGCTCATAGTATATAGTAATTTTACCTCCAGCACCATGAAACCACTATTGGGTAATTTGTATTTTTGTAGATATTCCTACTACGTTGTGAACTTTTTAACATTTGTTGGGAAATGTTTGTTTTTCTTGTGATTTCAAAGATATTAATTTATTTGTAAATAGCTGTTCAGCTTGTGATTGTCCATTGGAAAAACTTTGATAATGAACGGCTATGATTTCTTGCGCAATTTCTATTTTTACGGATATTTAATTTTGCAGTATCTCTCAAAAAATCTTTAATTATCTCAATGTAATTACCAACAAATTTTTATTACACAAATATTATGAAATTCAGGATGTATTTTAAATTCAGAGATTCATTTCAAAGATATGAAACATTTTATCTTTATATAAAATAATTTTATTTATAAATGGTAATTTTTATAATTAATCATTGTTTGTTTATTAAAATAATATCAATGCCAGTCACAAAATATATCAATGTTTGAAACCTTATAAAACTTGTTTAGACATGCATAACATTATTAAAACTAAAACAAATTTTGTTTTTTTCGAAATTCTCTTTAATCTTAATGTAACTATCTGTTTACCTGGTTATAACCTAATTTCAAAAGATAAATAAACAAAATAAGTTATGTACAAATTTATTTCCAAATTTAAATGAAACCAGTCAAGTATTTCAAGTTAAATTTGAAGGTAAATAAATGAAACGCTAAAATATTTATTAATGTAATGCTATGTATTCAAAATAGCCATAAATTGTCAGGAACGAACAAGAAGAAATTTGAATCGCAAATATCCTTGCAATTTATTAAAATGTTATTTTATGGTACGTTTAAAAATAACGGGAATTACTAGAACATAAAGACGTTTTGTGAGAATCATAAAAATTACGTTTCCGTGAGCAATTTTAGATGGCTCATATTTTCACTTTTAATGCGCGCTACGGCTTTTGTCTTCATTTTTACTTACATTTAAATTTATACGACTCTAAAGTATAATATAAGTTTATTTTTAGTTTAGTTTAGTAATTATTTATTTTGAAATAAGAAATATCTAATTTAAAGTGTAATAAATATTATTTGAACCTCATTTGCGTACAATCACTCTTGTTTGATAATTGCCACGTAATTTTCTGTTTATATATTTACATGAATCGGTCAATATTTGCTACATCTCATTTTCGAGAACATATAGGTTAAGTAACTTACACTTTCTATCTCTGTTGACTTTTTATTGTCAATTTCGATAAATCAGTCTTTCACAATATACAAGACATTATCTTATGTGTGTTTAAGAAACTTTGACTTAGGAATAAGAAATACCGGAAAATTAAATCTAATTAACCGCCTTACCACTTGTACCGTATGATTTATCTTTGGCTTTTACATGTTTTATTGTTCTCTCTTACTGATTTGCAAAGATTTATCTGTTTATGTTTTGTAATGTTTACTAGTTTTCCTGTCACATATTCAATGAAGGTTCGTATACACACACAACAGAACAGAAATCGTTTTTACCTTGACTTTACGTACAATAGATTTTTAGTTGTTCCCCCACAATAATTAAAAATTCTGAATGTTTAGTTGACTCACATAACAAGACGACGAATAATGTTGGCATTATAACTAAAGTATTCAAATCTTATCATAACGCATGGAGCATTATAAAAAAAAAACCTGTGTGTATGTGTGTGTATGTTGAAATATCATACATCTATTCGTGTTTTAACCAGTGCAACTTTATTTATTACATTTATTTATACAATTTCTTTAAGAGTAAACACTGCTACAGCTTGTAATACTGTGTTATTTTGGTAATTCAGATAGTATACAGGGAACTCCGATGATAAAACTATACGTGTGTGTGTATATAAATAGAAAATAAACTTTGTTTTGTTATATAAAAGTGCATTGACCACTCAAATTTATAATCGCAAATTTTTTTTTCTTCGAGATTTTTTGAATTTGCGAATACCGGAATCACCATATTGTTTACAGTTCACATGTGCTCTTATCGTTCATTTTGGCAGGGTTGCGTTATTTTGCAAGATAGGACCTGTATTATTATATCATTCACCTAATACCGAATAAATATATCATACGGTTCATTGAACCATCATATAATTTCGCGTATTTATTTTACACAAATATTTGATAAATATTTTGTGTGGTTTCATGCTCTTTATTTTTGTAAGGGGACAAGATAAATGTGAATTTTTATTATCTCTTAATATAAAGCAATAAAGTTATTATACGACAAATTTTGTGGAATTAAAGCTTTGTGGTGATAAATATTTATTTTACTTATTAAATATATTTTTGTCTACTTTATATTTAAAATTAGTTGATAAACTTATATCAAGTGTTCCAAATGTAAAGCAGTGTTTTTTGTTTTTTTAATTAATTAATTACATTGTGTTCTTGTGTTATGCTTCTGAATGTTTCATACATCAAGTTTTTTTAATATCTCTTATATCCAAAAAATAATGGAAGAAAATGATGGATTATTACAAAAATTAAGGTCTGTATTTCTTATAAATTATTATTTAATTATTTCCTCCGAAATAATCAGATTATTTAAACGAAATTATTGAATCTGTTTCTGTTTTATTATAGAATATTTATTTAAATTTTTATTTACAGTAATTTATTTGATATATTCATATATTCCAAATCTAAGTAAATATAATAACTGTGCTTTTATTATAGTTCTACATTTATTATGTTTTGTTTTGTTTCCGGCTACAAATTAAATTTTTTATTCTTACGTATTTCCGTTCTATTAAAATTTACTGCCGTGCTTTCAGTTTCATTTTTAATTTTTTTTAATCGTTAAATATATAATCTGGTTTTAAATAAATATAAATAAGTTATTCATTTATTTAAGCTTAAAAGAATTGAATAATTTAATTTTAAAACAATACATTTAAATAGTTTATAGGATTATTTTGATTATATAGTCAGAGTTAGATGTGTTTAGAGATAATGATAATTATTTCAAACTATAATAATAGACGTAGGCATTAACGATAGTTTTCTATGAAGTATTTATGTGTTTGAAAGCAGACCTTAAAACAAATATAATTTTTATTTATATCAATACGATATTTGAGTTCAATGAACTTTAATGTATTTGAATAACGCATTCATGTTTGGAAAACACTTCCTAACTATTTTTGATAGACGATATCACTGTGTTACAATATACTTTATTAAAATTACTGATTATTTTAAATAAACATTTATTATTAGGTAGGATATTTATTCGTAGAAACTTAAAAATTATATATTTATTGATATTTGAAACATTTAGGTTAAATTGTCAAAATATATTACATATCATCACCGTTATTTATATAAGGTTAATAGCCTTTAATTTAATAGTTAGTTATCAGTCAGTTAAAGATTTAAAAATGCTTACATATGAATCATATAAATTATGATTTAATTGCCTAGTTTAATGTGTTTTTTATAAATATATTGATATTCTGGAAATGTCCAGACATTTTTTACTTATAATTTATTTGATTTTTATCGTTCAAGTGTTTTCAATATTTATTTTAGCGAAATTTATATAAAAAAGTACTAAATATAACTGATAAAAATTTTATCAAAATAAAATTTTGACAATTATAAAAGCTAATATTTATTTTGCAATTTATTACACAAATATTTAATATGTAAATATATGAAAATTTCATTTAATTACATCAAGTTTCGTGTAATTACGTTTGATCAAAACTTGGCTCTTTTATTAATTAAGTAATTTCATTTCAGATATTATCAGTTGGTTTAGCTGTTTAAATTATTCTAAAGTCATCAATTTTTTATTTGAATAAAAGGCTTCTGTTACGATTTAAAATATAAATAGAAACTTATATAATTATTATTCAATGGTAGAATAAAAAATTGCGAACATTTATTTTATTTTGTATGACTAGCAAATCTGATTACAATTATATGTTTGACATTTAGTAAATCCGAAAGTTTTTAACCCTAAGTTTCTAATCTGTCAAATTAAAATTGAATATATCTTTAACTGATCATATTAAACGCTTTATAAAAAAATATTTATTTATAAATTGTTGAGAAATGTTTACATTTAAAAATATAATATTTGTTTCTCAATGCCATTCTCATACAAACATGTTTAAATCTGATAGATGATAGAATATAAATTATGTTATTTTCCTAGTAAGAAATGATTCGTAGTTTTAAGCTGATTGTGCATGAGTGTTTATTTAAATATGAACAACAACACACAAGTAACATATAGCAATAGTTTGAAAGCAAAGCAAGACAGAAGCGCAGCGCAGCGCACTCGACAATGCTGACCCCATTTCCCTCGGCAGGCGCGGAGACGTCTCCTGCTCCTGATGCGGCCCGGCGCGAACAGGTCGTTCAACTCTAGATATACGCTCAAACACCGACCAAAACACGACGCACACCAATATTCATTGTTTACAAATTGTACTGTGGAACTGTCGATTTAATAGCACTTTCGGAAATTAAACAAAATTATCGCTTTGCTTCATAGTTTATACTAATTTTTCTTCTATTTCCTGCATTCTGTTATGTATTCCATAAACTTTTATTTAAGATATATAATTTAATTATCTTTTAAAATATTACAGTTTAATAATGATAAATAAAAAGTGCAGTATAATGTCCAGTACCATTACCTAGTAACACAGCTCTTCCTGCACAATGCAAATGCATTTTTTCCGTTTGTTTTTTTATTTTTTTTTAATGCAGTTGTCCAGTACAGGCATTTTATTACATTGGATAGTTTATGTGTTGAGTTGTGTACAAGTGCTGGAAGCTGTATGGGCCATTCGCCCCAAATGCAATCTATTTTGTTTATTTTTTGCAGGCGTGTTATCTTTATTACACTCGTAATGCAATTTAATAGTCTTTGACTTTTTGACCTCGTTTTAGGTCAATATATTTGGCACTTATTTTAAGCTCAATCTGAATTTTTTTCGCTTTGCCAATAGTTTCGCTAGGAATAGATTTTGCCAACTGAACTGTACAGAATTTACGCATCGCTTCCGCTCGCACTAAGAAATATCATTTTTAAATTTTACTTCAAATCATCTATTTCTAATGTATATAACATTTTGTTGATCCATTAAATTCTCTTAGATAATTTTCGTATTATGAAATTATAATGAATGTAAATATTGATAATTCGTAGCAAGAGATTATTTAATTCCGATCATTTATTATGCACGATGTTGTAATATCATTTTCAAATCAAAATAAACGTATTTAGCTCATTGTCTTTAACCTGTAAATTATTTCAAGATTTTTAATCAATTTTTATTGAATGCAATGTAAATATTATTCTATTTTTAACTATTTCCACACAGTATAATGTGCATATGTAAATTAAATAGAATATATAAAAAACTTTTTGCATGAAGATTTCATAACATGGGAAAAAGAGGTATTGTTTTTAGTCCAGTTATGAATATGATGCTAACTGGATACAACACGCATAATGTGCTGAAATTAGTCGAAAAGGTCAATAATTTACTAATGACATCTATTGTTGATTACGACAATTCGCATTAAAATTACCTACTTAAGTTACACAATTTTTTTGTGTTGTTACATTTGTTACATGATGTTAAATTTCTTGTACAAACGAGTAAAAATGCATGGTTTTTTATTGTTTGATAAACCTTTCCTTATTTCGTAAAGATTTTATGTTGAATCTTTCAATTTAGAATGTACGTAAAATTTTTCAAAAAATCTTTCACAATTGATCTAAGTACCAAGGAGTGTTGTAAATTATTTCAAATTTGAAGATTGCGCACATTTTCAAAAAACTTACGTGAGGTTTAAAATAAGGGTCATACGTGTAACGACTTGTAATTTTCGAATATAACATATATAAGGCCTACCTAGAAGAATAAGAAAATTTTGACTCATAATAAATTCAAAGTTAGTAGTTCGTTCGTTATCAAGGCAAATGATGTTGAAATTTTTGAGTCTTTTACTTTGGTGATCCATTATTTTTGTGTCCTGACTTGCATATTGATTAATTTTACAGCCATTATTCGATTTCTTTTGAACATATTCTTTTTTTCATGTATGTTTCAAATTATACGCAGTGATTGTCCTTGTATTTGTCGGTGTTTAATCCTAAATCGGTTCTGGAAGTTTTCCTGATCAGTTAAATTCACATGTCCATGATCTCGTTGCTTGTTTACCGTGAATTAATACAACGTAAATTTTAAAATTATGCTAATTATACAATAGTTTGTGTAGATATTTATAAAATTTCAACTAACAATCAGAAATGTCGGCCTTGTACACTTAATTTTCTGAATATTATCTTCAATTGTTGTTTGGGAACATAGTTAAGTAAATAACATATATTTTCAATAAGCATATGTAGTTAATTAAAAATATACATTTTAATTGATATTTCGATCAAAATTTGACATTAATTATATAATTGTTACTCTTATGTTATTCGATAACATTTTTGTTGTTGTAAATCATAAGATTTAAAACGATAAAACATGTTTTCTTATCAAAATTTGTTGATAATTTATGACGGTAATAATAGTAAAAAAAAAAATTGGTGTGTACATGTAGATTTCATCCTATAGAATAAATATAATGAAAACAAATGCACGAATGTAAACTTTCAAAAGCCTACTTTAAATGTTATAAACATAAAATGCGTGACCTAAATATTTACTATTAACTATATGTAATGCGAATGCGAATGCGTAATATCGTACATGGCGCACGCACGACCTTAACGCCAGTTTCCTTTTCTGGTTTTTGCATTTCGTGCTTTCAGAAAAATTCGTCCGTTATTTTTTGATCAACGACTTTGTAAAAAACCGTTAACGCTATTGAAACACCTTATATGCAATGCTCTGACATCGGTTAATACACAGGCGTCTTGGATTCTTTTAAACTGGTTAGCAAAATTCATGACTGTATCACTTGTATGTAAGTGTACTTACTTTAAATTTATTGATGTATTTATTTCTTAAAATGTTCTCATTTAAATTTTTTTATTAAATTATTTCTTACTAATTGGTGCATTTATTATATTCTGAAATATTTCTACAAGTTTGTTTTTATGTTTTACTTTTAAATAATAGAATCGTTACGGTATGATTTTCATTTATTTACAAATAAAACTATTGACAATGAAGTAAATAAAAGTTTATTTATTTATTTTTCTAGAATTTACCGCTAAAAATTTAACATGCTTTACTAGGATTCATTAGACATTTAGGTCGAATACTAGACAAGAATTTTTATCTGATAAATTCGAAATAAATCATATAAAACACGTAATAAATAATAACTAAATTACCATAAAAATAAATCAAACGTTACAACTGTATATCATTCCGAAACAACGCTTCATAAATAATATATTTTAACCAACTGTTCTTCTTATTTTCAGATCATTGAGTGCAAAATATTTCAGAACTTTTAATACTATGGTTAAATGACTGCTTAAATGTTTTATTCTTTTTTTTTTTTGCATTTTTTCGATTTATGTTTAGAGCTTATATGTACTTTTTCCTATTTTTTGTCAGTTGCGAACATATTTTTCAACATTTGTCATTTGTTTATAAACAAAAAATATCCATGACTTACTATTTCGTATACACATATTTAATATTCTAACCTCTTTACAATAATAATTTATTTTTGTGCAATATTTGCTTGATACATTTTATATTTTAAAGGATTTGTAAATAATATTTAATATATTTAATTTTTGAATTTAAATTTTTAATTTATTCCACGTTTTAAAAATGTCCCAATTTCGTTATAATTTTTATATTCAAATTACGCAAATTCAATGCATAAAATTTAAAAAAAATAATGCGAATAATTAGTGAAATTAATTAAGATATACTGATTGACTTTGCTTAAAACAAAATTATAATTATTTTCCATATATTATTGCAATATATTTATTAATAAAACAACTTTAAATACAGAGTGTTCCAAAAGAGTCGGGGTATTTCCGAAGTTTGGAAACCTTTCAATCGCAAAATTTAATCGTTGAAGATGGTCTATTGGTTTTAATTCTTGCACAAGCTGAATTTTGCAAGGTTTAAGATGTAAATCCTTCCTTATAATTCTTTGTTAAAATGATTTTCGAACGTTTAATTCTTGACCCTTTTGGGACATTCTATATAAACAAATAAAAGAAAATATTTGGAATGAGATTATATCGAAACTAAAGGTAATTTTAAACCAATTAAAAATCGTTTCTATAATAGGCCACGAATTATTCAAAGCACCCTTGTATTTGTTAAATAAAGATCTAAAAAAAAATAGCCATTGGAATTTCTTAAAAATATTAATTGGTCAATTGGCATCAATAGTTACTTTTATATATTTATTAATCAAGGGTCTAAAAATATAGCCATTTTTCTGTTGTTATGTCAAATTATAATATGTTACTTTTCAACAAAACAAAAATAGTAAAAGTTCAAATAAAATACAGAAAAAAATTATTTTTTAAGTATTTCTTTTAAATATTTCTTACAATATGTGCTTTAATAGTTTCATTTATATATGTATGCTAATTACGGGGCTAAAAAATAGCCATCATTTTGTTATTTATATCAGTCATATTGTTGCCTCTCAAGAAAAAAAAATGGAGGATAGTGCAGAAGAAAAATTGATATAAAACTATTTCTTTGAAATATTGTTACTTTTGAATATGTATTTATTAGTTAAGGGACTAAAAAAAGAAAGTTATTGTTCTGTTTTGTATCAAATCATAAAGAAAAATAGTAAATATTCAAAGAAAAATATATCGTGCAGAAGAAAATTGATTTATAAGTATTATGTATATAAGTTTTTTTATTTTTTATTTTGTGACGAATATTGGTTATAAGTTTCAGTAAAAACAAAATTGAAATATATAAAATATTCTAAAAATACAACAAAATTATAACATGTATAATATCCGTAAACATATTTACATGCCACATTTTCAAGATTTTAGGTCAACTTTTCTATTATGAAACATAAAGCGAAACGATTTTATCTAAATAATTTTTACATTCACCTACTATATATGCAACCATGTTAGCAAAATTGCACTAAAGAAATGTTATGATTTATTTCTTATCAAGTTTCTTGTTGTTTGAAATTTTTATTGTAATAATTAATTTATTCATTTAAAAATATCTAAATGAAATATATTTAAAATGGTAATTACTGTATATTTTATTACCGATAATAATATTTGAAGCGTGAAATGACTTTAAATAATTTTTGTAATTAATTGGTCGAATGGCTGTTTAGTATTTACGGTATGTTTGGTTTTGTGCGAATAACGGAACTGATATGGACGAAACTGCTTCAACTTTACTTTGGTTTGTACATATTACTGCAAGTCCGAACTCGAACTGGAACAGTAGTGTCGAACTGTCGATAGGTCTACGTGGTTATTGACACGTCCTTTACCATTTCATTGCTACTTTATTACAACCAGATTAACAAATTTAGATTCTAATTTACATTTATTAACTACTATTTATTTGTTCATTTGATTTCTATTGTAGAATTTAACTATTTCTTAATTGACATACTCCGAACTTTATTAATTATTATGATCGTCATTCTTATTTTTAATATTTATTATGTTGTAACTAAGTTTAAGCAAGAATTTAAATGCGTGTTACAAAAATAGATTTTATAAATGACCTTAATACAATTATAATAGTTCTAATTTATAATATTTGTCATATTACAAATATACTAATATTTTATTTTTATTTTCAGGTAAAAAGAAGTTCTTGAACAGCAAACCTTTAAAATATTAATATTTACGGTGGTAAGAAAAAATTTCTTCTTAATCTGATTTAACAGTCTAGATTTGAAATGTGGTTAGTAACTCGAAACAATAGAATATCATTTGTATTTGTACGATTAAATTATGTCGAAAAATCAGCAGTAATTGTTCACAAAGCCCACGTAGTTATTTTCACAGTTTAACGTTCGAATTCACAAGTATCATTTGAATTTTTAACTCAATTAATTCCAGTCGACAATAGTAACATAAAATATTAATGTTTACACAAATGTCATATAAACATTTTAATATGCAAACGATTGGATTTGTCATGTATATTTTAATAGTAGTAAAAATTTGGATATACATATATTAATTTCAACTTTGTTCGCTTCACATATGTTTTCTGTTTATTATTTTACACATAATGAAATTTTAACTGTTTTCAACGCGTTTCAAAATTAATCCTAGTGTTTAATTATTTGACATTCATTTACGTATGGTATTAACTGTTACATTGTTTTAAACTTTGATCTTTATTCAAATTTTTATGATAATTTATTTTAATTTAATTATACTAATAAATTTTATCTATATAAAAAAATGAATATACTTTCAAATAGCTATTACACTGCGTAATAGACATAAAACAAACGTTAAATAGAATTCCTAGCCAACTCGATTAAGAAAAATGTTTTTACTTAACTTATTGTTAAACGCGAAGCCAACAGCGTTTTGTTTTTATCTATGAACTGAAACAATTCCAATTGGTTGCATCCAATTATTCTAATGATTTATGCGTTTTCTTAGTATCGTCAGGCAAAACGGAGCAACTCATAATAAAATTGAACTATTCGCATTGGTTGAGAAGTGTAAATATGTATATAAGTTATATGTTTGTAATAATTGATGGAATGTGTGCACGTACGCATTAGCTATTAAATAAATTAATCTAATTTTTTACTTCCTCTACTACTACTTATATATTATTAATGATAGAATAATATTTTATAATATTAAACGAGCAATTCTTATATATCACTGTTTCTTAAAAAAAGGCTCTAACGATTTTGATGAAAATCACGGGTTAGGGAGTTTTTAGGTCAAGAAACTAATCTGTTGTGGTCTCATTTCCAGGAAAATTTATTTTCGGGCCTTTTTTACGATGTTTATTAATGCTTTTATTTTGTTTTTGATGTCAGCGTCACAGTGACATTATAGCTAGACAAGGGAGAATTACTAACATGTATAATGCAAGAAATTGAATTGTTATAAATTTTAATTTCAAACAATAATCTTTGTAGAAAGATGAAGCATTTCTTGTGTAGCTCAATAAAGATAATTAATAAAAAAAGCTCCTGTTCTTTCATTTTTTGTTCAAGTTTGGTAACAATCTTAATAAATAAACACAAAATAATTATTCTTTCATTTGTTTCTGCCCGTAATTTTAATTTCATTTTATATTTATAAAAAAAAAATATAAATTTAATCTTCATAAATTTATTTAAATTATATTTTTCTTACTTTTTTCCGCAAATTCATCAATTAAGTCATTAAGAAAATAACTAAGATGATTTTTTTTTTGAGAGACCTTTCTGGGCCATCCTTCGATCTGGGCTCTGGGCAAGTACCCCTGTTGCCCCTGTCTAGTTACGGCCCTGATTGTATGTGTCAAAATTAAGAAACAAAACACATTTAAAGTACTCATCACTGGAGAGTCGTTCTCACAATTTATAGGTGATATTTTTTTAATGAAAATATTGAATTGCATAATTAAGATTTTGTATGTATTTAAAATAAAGGTTAAAAGAAATCCCGAGCTAAGCTCGGTTATGCTGATATTAAACAATTTAAAATAATAACCAAATTAATTCTGAAATAGTCNCAATCTTATGTGTAGAAATAAACTAAAAAGATAAAATAAATTGCATTTTTAATATAATTATCTTCAATTCAATTTACATAATTACATAAAAAATAATCTTGAAAGTAATGTAACGAAACAACAATTTCACATTTAACGTAATCAAATCCAAGATCTAAAACATTTCAACGTAAACATTGACGTTCCGTTGTCATTGTATCTTCTGTCTATCTTATTTCAATTTGGGTTCTATTTGCTGATTGGTGTATTTCATTAATGATTGCCCAAGAACATCTAGCGTCTTACAACAGCTTCATGCACTTAACTGCATGAGTTCAAATAGTCGTTTATAGCACATATTACTCGGGACAAAGACGCACCTTTTCAATTTCACTTTCAGTTCATTTATTTATTTATTTGTATAGTTCAGTTTAATTGACTTTCAAGAGTTTATCGTATTGTTTTAACGAATGTTAAAATATATTTTATTTTTACTTGAAATTCTTTCGAGTTTTATATTGATTCTATGTTGAAAAATGAAACAAATTATAGTAATTGTCTTTACAAACATTTATTTCTCGTCCATTCCGGACGATGTTAAGATTTCAAGGTTGAACGCAGTTTAACGCCCCATTGTTGTGTTTAACATGCCATTATGTTCGCAAGGAAAATACCACCATACACTATACTATGTTCTATATATGTATATGTAACTTAAAAAATAATATTGTTTGTCACATAAACATATTTGGTCTCAACTATTGAAATTATTATAAAAATACTTCGCATTTTACTCATTCTTTAAATAAATAATTATTACTTACAATATTTACTTGAAATAACAAAAGTTTATTAAAAATTCTTGATCATTTTATTTTATTTATTATATTTAAAAAATTATAATATACATATGTACTAAAAACCGAGTGGCTGAATTATATTTAGTTGTATATATTATTTTATTATTCGTTTATTTCTATTTTTATTATTTATTAGCATGTTTCTTACTTCAAACAAATTAACTAGTTCGTTAGTTTAACTTCAGTAAATATAACAAAACTAAAAATAATTTACAGTTCGCTGCTACTGGTTAAGTCTTATATTTTATCAAATTTTAGTTTTTTTATATACAGAAAAAACCGTTTATTACGACTATGGTCGATATATCAATTTTAATTTTGAATAAAAAAAACAAATATAATTAATAGATATTTTTTAATAGGAATTATTTAAATCATGATCGCAGTATTCACTATAAATATAAATAAATTAATATTAAAAACATTTTGTATCATATTTTAACTACAATCAAGTCAGTTTTAATTTTTTGTACATTTATTTTAAATTTAAATGCAGAAAATTACAGATAACCAATGAAAATATACTTAGATAATTGTATTCATTTTGATTCGCTAGTGTAAACAAAGTCCAGGTATATTTCTTGAACCCAAGTATGAACGAATCACAAGCAAACTATTCAAAACAGATGTACATAAAATATAAAAGACCAATCAAAACGTACATAGATCATTGCATTACTTCTGATTTGCTAGTTGTAGCAGAGTCAAGTATATTCCCTTAAACCAAGTGTGAGCGAATCACAACCAAACTTATTATTTTCGGGCCAATAATGCATTATATGGGCTGGTTTAAGTAGTTCATGTAAAAAATCATAGAATGCGCCAGATATCTCGTTGTATTATTTGAACCTATACCTTACTATTGAATACATGTTAATATTAATTTCTTCTGGCCTGTCTACATTTGATTGTGGGTGGGATAAAATAATTATTAACCAATGAATAAAAACGTGTTTTATTTCGAAGGAAAATAGGAGGTTGCATGAAACAAATACTTATAATATATTTCATTCGTACAGTTTTGTCTTGAGACCAAGCATATGAAAAAAATTCGGTCGTAACAACTGGTTCATCGTTATAAACAGTTTCAACTGTAATTATATATTTAAAAAAGTATATAACTGTTATATTTAAATGATTGCCGTTAAATTTGGTACTTGTAAATTTTAATCGTTGAATAAATTATAGAAGATGTCAGCTATCAATATCTAATTAAAAGCATATAGCTTTTTAGTTAGTTACCCTTTAAGAGATATCGTGCTTTGACTTGAAATATCAGCAAGACATATAGCGTACTTTCACTTATGCTGTTTTTTTAAGTACTTACGACAACCAGTTACCGTTGTTTATTCCATAGAGGATTTTGCACCCGTCTCAAATTAACATCGTTTATGTGCATATACACAACCAATGAATCATTCTTATCGGTTTTACTATTATGTATTTTAAATTCAAATGAATTCCAATTGTCTTTTGCTGCCGTTTCGTTCTTATACGCTTTCTTCTAACTTCAGATATAATCAAATTGCTAAAACAGTTTTCTGAAAATGCTATCTTTTATTTTGTCATAGCTGTTTTACATGAAATACAAAGACAATTTTATAAAACGGTAAAGTATGCAATTATAATAAATATTAAAAAAAAAAACTATCGTAGTTTCTGTGACCTAAACAAAACACATATTGTCATATTCATTTGTTTTGAAACTCGCTATATTTCATGTCAAGATATCATGATAGCAACCTAATATGATACACCAATTTCCTTATTTACCATTAAAAATGCTCTTTGTATAAATAATAACAGTTCATTATGAAAGGTATATACGCACATTATAATGATAAGAAAACAGATAATTCCATATAAAAAATCATATTAATTTGCTTGGCATAAATTTACATAATATAGGTTAGTGATTTCCGTACAGATAACATTATATTTTGTATGCTATGGAAGTAGAAATTATTTGTTACCTCTATATACATTCCTATAATTATTTTTAAGTGATATTAGACACGAAATATACAACTATTATTTTATTTATAGGTTAGGTAATCAATAAACAAAGAAATTTTGATCTTTTCACTCGAATTAGATTAATATTATACATTAGCTTTTATACTTTATATATTCTTATTATATATGTATGTAGATACCGGAAATAATTTTAATTAAATATTATTTAATAATATATACATATGTAAATGATAAAAATTATCTAAAATAATAATCAATAACAATCACATGGTAAACAACATATAATGTTTTGCCATAGCATCTACATACATAGTTAAGTATATTATCATAAATATTTTTATTTATCAGCATTGTATTATCTTACATGAACAACAATAGCTCACTTACAGTTTCCTAGAGTTCGTCCGAGTGATATCACTAAACTATTCATAAACAGTTGACGTAAGAAATAATAAAGAGTGCAATATCCTTTGAATATAAACATGAACTACTTTGGTTATTTACGATATAGCTTCACTTCATGGCGCAGCGGTTTCATGTTTTAGATCTATTTGTGAACTTTTTAATTATACTTGCTATCACTTTTTTTTTCTGCAATGAATGATTCTATCTAGAAATGTTCGCGTTTACCACCCACATGTTTGTGCATTTACACATTTTGTTTTTTGGTTTTTCATTTGTTTATTTTATCCTGTAATGGAATTTTTTGTTTTGTTTTCACTTGTATTTGTACTTTTTAATTATTTTTTTTTAACAAATGAGTGCCGCAGAAGAAGCAAAATAATATTATCTGAATTTGTTTAAACTATAACAATTGAATACTTAAAATAAATGAAAATCTAACAAACAATTGGCAATCAATCTTCAACAAATAAAAATTTACATATTATAATAACTATTTTATTTAATATAAATAAATAATTTTAATTCTATAAGAAAATAATAAAAACATTTTAGAATATTTAAAATTATATATTTTTTTTGTTGTGATGTTAATGTTAAAGACGGAACAAGAGTGACGGAGATGGATATATCCTCCTTTAATTAATATAATAATCACAGATTAAGATGCGTAATAGATAATATTGGACTTACTTTAATATAAAATGGACAGCTACGTCATAGCGCGTTCAGGACGTC
>CM008234.1:9354130-9372500 GCA_002278615.1 Pogonus chalceus
CTCTACCTCTAGATCTTATAGCAGGTAGATATAACAATAACCATTTTATGAGCAATAGATCATTATCATGATCTAAATATTTATAAAACAACATTATGCAACCAAACAACAATACCCAGTATAATAACAGAATAACAGTGATATAACTCACCCCAAATCAACACAGGTAATCCAATAAATAATTAACTCGTAATACACCAACATTATAAAGCTGACTTTTGTCTTAGTTTAAGAAACTCGACTACTTTACTAAAGCAAATAGTTCTCCAGGCAGAGAACCCGCCCCTAAGTCAGGTCAGAAACATTTCATCCCTTCTCCCTTTTAAAAAAACATATGCACAAAGAGTGCGTTATGGTAAAATATATTTAATAATCAAATATCTAAGAAAATAATTTCTAACAATTCATATTTTAAACTTAAGAAACCTGATACATACATATATAGTCGTCGCCACGAATCACTGTAATTACATAATAAGCAGATATTTTTCTTTTTTCTTTTCTTAACTCTTAATTGACATACTTCTCAATAACGTGAAGTACGTCGCAACTTTATTCGAAAAACTATTTATGCATTGTACGCAGGTTTATTTTTACATTTGATACTTTTTACAAATCGTTCGTGTTTTTTCGAAACATATAAACGCTTCATATCGTAGGAAAGTATCATGTAAACGTGCAATGATTACACAATTACAATGTTTCGTGGCGACAACTATACAAAATTAACTTATTCACAAAAGAATTTTGAGATTAAATAGAAAATGTTAGACAAAAACCATTCACAACTAAATTAAATTTAAAGATTCAGGGAAAATAAAAAGATAAAAAATATTGTAACAATTAAGTATTTTATTTTTAAATACAAATTAATATTCAATAACTAATTAAATAAAAATACAACGGATAATAATCTATGTACGTAAACAAGAAATAATAAATGTGAAGTTAAATACGGTATTTAATATTTTTATTTGTATTAAACCTGGAAATAATTAAATATTTACTACGTTAAAATAAAATATAATCCCTACATCTTGAAACATATTCAAGTCATTAATATAAAATTAAAGTAGAAATAAACATCTTAAACGTGACGTATAATAACCATATTTCTTCACTAATAAACTATGAAATACGCTACGCTATGAAATAAATTTCGGATTGGACTAATTAAAAGATTCAACATCCTTGAACCCGAACTCGTTCTAATTAGCTAGTTAAGTGGCTTCGTCGATGAGATACCCAACTATTGGTGTGAATGCCCTAAGCCCATGCTTTTTCTTGTCCTAGGTCTAGTTGTACAATAATTCTCTTCAACTTTATTCAAACCAATTTGGAATTCTTGAATACCCTAAAAATAAATATAAATTATTAAATTGTCTATAAATTACTTATCTACCATATTTTTTTATTACAGCAATTTTATATGAATTTAGTTACTTATTATTAACAAAAAAATATCATAAAAATATACCAAAGTATATTAAAGAAGCTTTTATATTACGTATTTTTAATTTTCGGAACTTCTAATAATAAAATCTGATCATATATTATAGTTTAAAATATTATTTCGAAATTACATTTAATAAACATCAATTTTAAAACAAAATTTGAGGTTATAATTAATTCTGGAACACATTAAGTTTATCTATTTATTGAAATCCAAAATAAATATATAAATTAAATCGTAAAACAATGTTCAAAGTATATATTATTTTTAAAGTATAATTTATATTTCAACATCAATTCGATTTGCGTGTACATACATGTAATGTCTTTAGTTTTGTCAATTAAGTTAATGTTCATAATTGAATTAGCTTTTAATTAGAAAATTTACATATGAAAATGAGATCTTAATTGATTTGAAGTAGAAATGTAAACTAATGTTTTTGTATTTGTATGTGTGTATATTTCGACATTCGTAACTTTGAATCAAAGAGTTATTCTCAGAGTGTTATTAATATGCAAATATTGTATATTTCTACGAAACAGCATGGCGCTATTATTAAAAGTTGTATAAGTTTCATAAAGATATGTTTATTTATAATTACAACTTGATTTATTTTATAAATATATATTGATTAATGTTTGCAACTGCCACCAATTAAATCAATACAAACGTTAAAGGAAAACATTTTATATAATATTACTGCTGTTGGCAACTTTATTTTTTGACAATATTAACTAAAACTTCTGTATTTGACAGACAGAAAAAACAAAATTTTGCACTTAAAAATTCAATTTACTGTCTTTTTAAAAAACGCAGACAATGTATAATATTTTTATAGTAAATTTAAAAATTGTTATTTTATTATTTTAAATAATTCGAAACGTTATCTTAACATGACATCTAAAAAAAAATTTAATTTATTTTTGAGCGTATCCGCGGAAAATGATTCTTTTGTAATACACAATTCCTGCAAGAAAATTTCAAGTGGAAAATGTACCTGGAGGGAAAACCGTAAAAAAATATATAATAACATTTTAAATTGAAAGAAGTTGCGCTTTTTAATGTGAAAATTCTATTGTTTATTTAGCACATTTTGATATAAAAATTAATATTTATAGGTTAATAATATATTATTATTGTTTCTAGAAATATGTTAATAACTATATCAATTGATATGAATAAATAATTGTTTAATGTAAATATTATTATAGTAATAGTTCATAATAATACGAAAATTAAACAAAACGAAGTACATACTAATTAGAAGTTACATGAGATAGTAGCATATAATGTAGATGCAGTAATTATAATAGTCGTGTGTCTATAACACGCAACTGAACTGTATATTGATTGCAAACTCAGTTTGCAAACATATATCTATATAATATATAGGTACGCATACAATATATCACAATAATCAACCAATCGTTAATTATTTCATTAATATAACCATGCTACATAAACAAGTCAACATTTTGAACATTATAATTTATTAAATAACAATTAAAATCAAAACTTTAATCAATTATTATTTGAAACTTTACCAACTAAAATTCTACATTGTAAAAAATAGCATGGTTGCTTTACTAGCCACATTTCAATTGTTTGTTCTTAACCAACTAGATGTAACCTGATTCTGCCAACCCAGCATTTTACTGGATTGGTTAAATCGCAGTCATCTCTTTCTAATATAGTGTTTGCTTTGTTCAACCGTAACTGCAATGGTCAGATTTTACGGTGGAAATTGTATGTAACCAATTGATAACAAGTTGGGACTAGTTAGGATTAGTTGTAGGTTGGACTATAAACTATCTAATAAATTCAAACAATATATTCTAAACTTCAATAATTCGTACTGTTGCAGATTTTTACTTATCAAAACTATTTGATATAATTATATAATTTTTTTGATAAAATCACAAAAGTGAGGTTAATAAATTTGATGGTTACTGAATGTTATTAAAATTATGTTTTCAAAACTTATAGAATGAAAATAATATGAAAATGATAAATAGTTTCAAATTGGTTGTAAATTGCAGTTCTTAATCCGTATGGTATTATCTTTGAATTACTCAACTCTCTACTGCGGACATCGAACCCGGTTTCTAGTTTTACTTCCTTTTTATGCTAAATATGTGCCACAACATGCATGCAACGAAGTCCTCAAAAGAGAACCCTCTGCAAAACACATATGCATAAATATTTTTAATATTCCTTTTGCACTGCTGTGTCGCCGCGATATTTTTAGTGATGGCGCGTAATATGCACAAACAAAATTGCTGCTATTTTTACATTTATGTTGTTCATTATTTAGCATCACTATGCCAAACATAATCCCTTGTAATTTCTGTATATTTATATGCTTAAATATTAACATAATTATCATCATTGCAACATTGTTTCTTAGAATAAATAAATTTTATTGTAATTATAATACAAACATAAAATTACTGGAGCTGAAAACCGCTAAATAACGTTAAAAATATTCAGTTATCTGATTCCTTGAGCCATGAATTGTGGTTGATTGTCAGTTTGGAATTTTGTAAACAAAAGAAAGTATTTTCGTAATTTGGAAGGTCATAAACCTTTGCAGTTATTTTGTTTTCGTTAATCGTTTAAATTAATTAAATATTTAAAAATACAACCATTTAGTCTTGTTTATCTTCAAATATTTGATAACATTTAAGCTTAAAACAATTATAATTATCTATAAATTTATTGTTTTTTCAGTGATGAAATAAAAAAATAAGTAATAAGACGCCATTTTGAAATGTTGGGGTTTTTGATGAAATGAATTCATTTCATGTTCATTGTATTTCATTAGAAATACGGTTCAGAGAAAAATAAAATGAACTAGTTGTCAGCTAGAGTTTCTTTGAAATCATTGTGATACAAAAGAAATGAGAATAGTGTAGTTGTAATGTTGTAAATAAACATAAACAAAAGAACAACATTTTGTGATTTCCATATTGCATTAGTCATGCGCATAAGTCACTAAGGCAGTAGTTGTATCCGTGATGGCGACGTACTTGGCGCCACTATGCGGAGGTGATCTGAACTGCGCACGTGGAGGCGATCAAACGATAACCACATAGCACTATTACTTGCATTCCGAAACAGACAAGATTACTGTTATTTCGGTAAGGAGGTTGATAGTATCATAAATCATCTCTATTACTATTGCTATTTGCTACTCTCTGGACCAGACACACTCCGCACTCTTGTTCAATTGCAACAGAAACTCGAAAAACAACAATTTATTGTCACGTATCCATGATTACATTCTATTATGTTCTATTAGTCCTATTTTAATTATAATTAAAATACTATCATATTTGTGTCAAAGCATTGTTGAAAACATTATATTAAAGAATATTTCATTGCGAAATATTGTTTTTGTGTATTTAAATTAGAATGTAAACAATAATTCCAGAGGTGTAACGCGTTGTATTGAATGAAAAATAAATCATTACTATACGAATTTATATGTATACAATATTATTAATAAAGTTTTTATTCTATGAAAGAAATAGTTAAATGAAAGATGCAATATCATCTATATAAAATTTCATAACTGTAATGGATTTATTTATAAAAATTGTAAAGAGTGATGACTTTGCTAGTTGAGTGTTTACGATAGTTGTAATGAAAAAGTAGCGTTCTGATTTTCTTTCAGATATACATAAATGCAATGAGTAGTAGCGCGCGTGTTGATGCAGAACAAAAACATTCTTCGACAACAGCATCTAATGGAAAATAATGTTACAAACAAAGTGATCGGAAACCTACTAGCCTATAATCGTTTGAAACTCTCCTCCTCTTAACCTATTCACGTTCACGATGGTTCGATGGCGGTGACAGGCGCCAAAGAACTCGCAACAATCAACAATGCAAAGACCTTAAAGAGTTGTTATTGCGGGGGCCGGTCTGACCGATTTTGCGACTGCTTGTTCTTCTTATATTCTTCTTTTTCTTCAGCTTCATCCATTTACCAATGACCTGGAACCGTTTAGTGCTCCATTCGTGTCCGTGTCCGTTTCTTGATATTATCCACCGTGAAATTCTTAACTGCATTCCTGGTCGAGTGGGCTGATCTGTACTCAATACCGGATGATTCATTGTTAGCGGATGCTCTTTTTTTTTTGTTTTGCGTCATATTGGGAAATTGGAATCTCAGTACTGATTGGGTGATGCTAGGTATTTAGAAATTTCATCGATTCATTTGGTATTCTTAATATTTCAACTATGTTCATTCTACCTATTTCAAATTTTTGTTAAATTTCCAAATATCTGCATTAATTTTATTACTTTGCAACAAGACATTTCTTCATTATATTCTCTAATATTTATTATCTAAAATATTTAATAAATAGCTAATAATTAATTTAATATGATTTTCAATCAAAATGAATAATTAAATAGTCTTATCTTCAAAAATTTTGATATAAAAGTTGTATTATTTAAAATTAATGTACTTAAATTATGAGGAAAATATGAGGAAACAGATAATATATAAACAATTTAAAATTATTAAGTACTAGAATTAATAAAGATTTAATTCATAATAAAAATAATAAGGTGCTTAACCTGAACAAATACATATATTTATTTTTATCTTTTCCAATCAAAATTTAATGACGTCTTTACATATCAGTCCAATTATTGTTATATATTCGGTTGATATGTAATCAATAATATTTCTCGAAATAACATTTACAAATGAAAATATAATTTATTAACAACATAACACGAATCAATTTAAGCTTGCGTAGCGTAGCGATTGAAATAACTTTCAAATCAAATATATTGTTTCATAAAATACCATCTCAATTAAGGTTAACGACGTTCAGAAATGAATCTTTACAAATGCAATACAATTTTCATCATGCAAAAATGAAATATTTTATAACGTAAGCATGAAAATTAATTAATAACAAACAGGGTTAAATATTGATTAGTGGTGATTTTAATTAAAATCAAATTATAAACCTTTACAATAGTTGTTTGTAAATGTCGCAATCATTTTTGATGCCAAATTTCTGGTACAAATAATAATTCATCTTACATAATGTGGAACAAGTAAATTGTTCAAACTGATGATTAGGCTATTAATTCTCACCATAATAAATATTGTTTTATTTTGAGGCACGATCATGTTTTTTCTTGTCTGCTTTGTAGATTTGCCGCAGGATTTAACTTAACATTAGTTTCATCTTTTTATCACGGTGTTTTAAAGGCAAATAATATTAAATTTATGACTAGAAAAAAAAATTCGTACTAAAAAAACATTTACGAGAAACTTCTAATCGTTTTAGTGTTATAGTTGCGTTGAAAATTAGATTATAATATATTAAAATTTCTTTATGAGGGTAATTTTAATATTTATTATGTGCGTTTAAACCAATTTAAACTTTTTTCTGTTTAGATTGCTTTAAAAGGAAGTAGCCTGTTTTATTATTTAATTAGATCTATCAAATTATCTATTTAAATAGCTATTAACAATATGCAAAAAACATTCTATGTTGAAATCTTTTTAACTATAATTTATTCTGCGAACAAAATTATTACTACTTCGTTATGTTTTATTAGTTCACTAACAATTTAACAAATATTTTAATTAAAACAATTATTTCGATTTGTTGTTGTTTTTTAGAAAGTTACTGCACATCTTATTTTATTATCTTTGTGACATGTTTTCAAATTATGTTTATTTAATTTATTTTATAAATTCGTATAAATTTATTTACGGCCTACATTTAACTGTTATATTGCTAAATATAGTCAAAACATATGCAAATTTTCTTTTTTATTTCTAATATTTTTAAGTTATAAACATATTCACAATCATAATTCTCTTAGGGAGTAATTTTAGTTTTAAAGGAAAGAACCCCCGAAATGTGTTTTATTTAAATATTTAACGAGTGCAAACATGTTTATTAAATAATTTGAATTTTATTTGAGAGCTTAAATGGAAAATATTTAGAAAAAAGTGTGTTGAAACTATTCAAAGTTAAAAATATAAACATATGTTTATATTAGAGCATTTGAATAAAACGTAACATTAATTAATTAATGGCTGATTTATAACAGTTTCAAATTTCGGCCCAAATGATTCGAAAAACAAAAAGTTCTCAAACATTTCAACATATCTCTGACTTTTTTACCGTAACATATGCAAACGATGACATCAAATAGTCATTTCTTTTTTGTAGGCACATGTTCCAATTTTATTTCGTTTTTTCATCACTTAGTGATTCAACATGTCCATGATGAAAAAACTTATTTTTACAAATGGCCAATAATGTTTTTTTTTATTATTATTATTATTTTTAAAAAAAAAGAAAACATCATCAAAAACAGACATTCTGTCTAGTGAATTTGGACTATCCAAATTTCGCAAGTTTTTTGTGGATAACAAATGAAATGCGGCAGGAAATGGTATGCATATGGTGTGTAAGTGCATTCATGGACTCATTTGAAATGAACAGTGATCTTTTTGGCCGTAGCTTTTGGTTTTGTAGTTGTATAGGTATGTGAAGGCACTGAAGACTGACCGAACACAAATTCGACTAACCCACTGACCTGGCTATACGTCACCAGTTAAGGTCATTGAACTCAACGGATCCTGAAACTGAGATAATCATCAACATTACTGTATATTTAATTATTTAAACATTCGTTTCAGTTTATCGAAGTCTATAAGGACGTATTGATAAATTATAATGATAAAGAAAATTTATTACTTTCATGGAAATTGAATTAATATTATTTTTTTTAGATAATATAAACTTGTTCAAGCCTGAAATATATGTAGTTCTTAAAAGTAGAACTTATTAAGCATTTAAAAGGGTTATCAGAAAAATATAGGATATTTTTTTTATTATAATAAATGAGCCGTGTTGCATGCGTTTAATTTGTATTCTTTTCGAAGTTTTTTCTAAATTCAAATACCGTGACATTTTCCAATACTATCAGTTTATCAACCTATATTATTTATTATGTTAATTTTGATATTTAATCAAACTAATAATATAGTATTATTTAAATGATATAAATTACATATACATTGGTATCTTTCAATAGTAAAAGGCACGAAAAAATAAAAATACTGTCTCTGTTAAGTTAAAAGGTATTCTTGAAAGAATTTCGTATTGTATCTAATTTAAATACTATATAATTACATTTAAATGCCAGGTTAGCTGTTGCGCGTTTTTATAATTTAATAATCCGATCATTTTAAACAGTACAAAACAATTCGATAATTTGTACCTTCGGTAAAATATTTTTTAAATCTGTTTTATTTCGAGTATTTTTGTAAACACAGCACGGTTACCGGTGTGCCCCTAACGTTTTACTTTACTTGTTCTTGTTCAAACATGTTTTCGTTTTCTTGACACGAGTCTACTGTCGAAACACATCAAGTTATACAAAGCTTCGAACCATCAACATTGTACTCGTGCTCGAATTTCCTAAACACTACGTAGCTACGAAATAAGGACAAAATTTGTGTCACACGATCCTTTACATTGCGTGCGCGTGATCACATTCTACACGCTTTTCTGTCAAGTAGTTTATCTTACGTCCTGGTGTACCCGGAAATGCAATGTCAAACACGCCATTTTCGTGAACGTTACACTTTTTTTAATGGGAATCTACTTGATGTTTTCAAGGAAATCATACGGAGATAAATTTTGCTGATTACATTTTTTTATCATATACGCGTTCATACAAAGTTATTACTTTTGTATATGGACGTATTTATTATATTTTTCATCACAATATGTTCATTTAATTATTTTATTACTTCATTGTTTTATTTATTTCATACATAACCTAGTTTTAGTTTATGAGATATTTTATTCGTGATTTTAATATAAATAATTTATTTAACTGATGACCTGCCATATTTCTACGATGCATTTTAAATTATTATTACGCGTATTGAAACAAACGCTGCACATTTATTTCACAAATTAACTTTTATATTCTAAATAATTTTCAAACACTTTTTTATTATTATTCTAGAACTGCAGATTTAGGTTCAGTTTCCTTCAGCAATCTTATAATTTAAGGCAATTTTTGATTTTCATCGACTAACATGGCCGATCTATTTTCCGCCGATTGCCGCGGTGTTTATTGCAAGCCTTGGTCCGACTTGAAATTACATCTTTCAGAGTGAGTTTTTTAAATTAAACAAAGTAATTTAATCTTTTTTGACGAATATTCAATTGCATTTAAAATGTATATAATAAATGTGGCGATGTTCTAAATATAAAGATATAAACGTAAAACATTAAACAACGTTACAGGAATTATAATAAATGTCAGGATTATGAGAAATCCATTAAATTTAACTGTCATCATCCTATTATGATAATAGAATGCGATAGGATTTACTGGTTGACCATTTTCTTTTATGCCAGTTCTTCTTTTGAAACCTAACTCAAATCATAATACACTTTCGTAAATCGTTATGTCACGTTAACATGACAATATATAAGGAACTTCTGTTGAATACACATTTCATGAATATAATTTACGAGCAGTTTTTTGACCATCTGCTTATTCGTTTGATTCACAATGTCGGAAATTATTTGAACCATTCATACTGAGTTAATTTTTCCGCGTTGTAATTATTGACAAGTGTCTTAAAAGTTTCCGAAGTTATAAAGTAGGTTGAACGTCAATTTATGTAATAAAACTGTACTTTAATTTTCTTCATTTACAAGTAGTAATTAAAAGCGTACGATACTATTTTAATTGCTTCAGTTTCAGGGGAATTCAATAACTGAGACAGAATAATCATTTTATTATTTATCGGTAGTAAATAAAAGTTTTGGATGTCTGTAACTTTAGTACTATTCGAAGAACCTTTTTTCTTTGTAGATAGATACGTGTGAAGACTTAAAATTACCGTAAAACATTGTTACAACTTGTTCGTTTCAAATAAAATTGTATTATTAATTGTATTGTTAGTGTAAATTCTAAATGTAGCTTCGTAAATGAAATAATCATTGTTGTGAAAGAATTTAGTGAAATTTATTATATTTTAAGGTAATGAAAATGTTAGTATTGCATGCTACATTTCGTGTACGTGTAAAAAGAATATGTTATAGTAATTGTATTTTTCCATTAATGAATTCGATTAATAAAAATATTAACCCTTGCGAATTTCAGATCAATGACCTAAAGATTTGTTCCTTATTGAATCAAAGTTTTGCCAATCGATCGTGTCATGGCATGAGTTCAATAAACTTTGAGTTTATGCGTGTTTCAGTTGAGAATATGCGCCAACGAAACTCATAAGTGTGTGTGTGTGTGCGTTGCCATTATTCATTGCGTTGAACTAAAATACTGGATCAGTGCAACGAACGCCTGATACTGATGCTGATCTCTAAGGGATCACCCATTACGTGTTTAGGCCAGATGCAATTTCGTTCAATAAAATTGCTGTAATTTCTAGCCAGCTGTGCTTTTTGGTGGTTTGTTTTATTTGAAACCAGCGTTTATTGAACACGTTCAATGCCTTTTAATATCGACCATTTAATACCATTTTATGGGTATATTCTCACATGCACACCAATAAAAAAATTCCTTAATAATAAAACGTTAATATTAATTAAATTCGAAATTACTTATAAAGGTCAAATATTAATTTAATCAATTTTATAATTATAAATATATTATAGCAAGTTAATTTGGTTTAGAATTACCAATTATTTTATACTTATATGTAAATAAATCTATATAATATAATTGAAGTTATATTTAGCGCTCTTTAACGTATTTGTAGAAAGTAGGTAGTGGGTTAGAAATATAATATATCAAGTGTTATCTCCACCGAAGCATTTTACATAGGATTTGTCGAAAATAACATTTATTACCATTGTTCTCTTTCACGTTCTTATCTTGTCCTTCACTAATTGCTACCAAAGGAAGGTGAAGTAGTCGTTTTTGCAGTACATCGCGCATCTAAGAAATGATGCGATAAGCACACTGGGATTTTCTTGTAATCCATTTCTTGTTTATTCTTGTAACATAGTATCTTTAACTGCTATAGTGTATCATTAACAGTCTTTTAACGTTTAAGCAAATTGTTTGGATTTTGTCTGCCAAATTGTTTACATTTCAGCGTTCTTATATTTTTATTATCGTTTCTTCAAGAACAATAAAGACGATTCTAATTATATCATTATATTCTTTTCTGAAATTTATTTAACTCTGTAAATATTATATTGAATAAGAATAAAATTTTCCAGGAAAGCAATATTAAAAATCAGTAATAATGATTAAGATAAATATCAATTTAATTTCGCCACCATAATTCGATTGAATTTATATCCATCATAAAATCATAATGGCTATTGAATTACGACAAAGTTCAAGCAACTGCACGTGCGTACCCACACGCATAACGCGTTCATACAAGCAAATATAAGTTTTTTTGTGTGGACGTTCTTTTATTTGTATTTATTATGGTTTTTAATTTACGGGTTTAAAATTTCAAGGGTCGCAGTTCATTTAGTAAGTGCAATCATTGAACTCGAATCGAATATAAGACTTAAAGAAGTGTAATAGGAAGAACATGTCAAAAGGAACAAAAACGAATTTGCTATGGTGATGTTTATATTTTATTTCATTCTGAAATTTTTGCAGAGTGTGTTGAACCTGTGACGTCACGTGTGACATATGTTGAGATAAAAATATACACCAATTGATTTAATAGAACGAAATGTTTTGAGCATGTGCACGCGCTTCAGTCTAAAGGCAATTAAAATTTGCCAATAGTAACGGTGCTTTTGACAACTGACCAAATTTTATATATGCAATATTTTTATTGTTCTATCATAAACAGCTGCTGATGCTGACCTGTGAACAGTAAAACTAGATGGATCAGTTTTAATTAACTCAATTTACATTTTTACCATGTTCATTGCATCGTTAAAATCTATAAAAATGTCGTATTACAACTTACATCGTTAAATATTTTTTATATTAAAAACAGCACAAAATTATGCCTACGCATAAAAAAAATCATTTAATATACATTATTATGGATTAACTAAAAAACTGCTCATTATAATTACTTTAAAATATTGATTAATGTAATATATTAATCATATCCATTTAAATTATGACTTTATTTGAATAATGACAACCACTTTCAAAATTAAAAAACAAAAAAACATTTTTAAGAAAATTGAAAAAGAAAGCTTGTTGTTTTTAATTTATTTCCAACGTCTAGAAATAAATTTTAATTCAAAATAAACATTCATTTTGTATAAAAAAAATATTAATATTAGAAATATTGTTTAATTAATTATGAAATAAGGAGGGTTGTATATGTTTACATTGAATATTTAAAAGCGTTCACCATAATTAATAATTAAAGAAGCTCATTGGTCGTTTGTTGCCCTTGTACCTTGATATTCTGAACATAACATTCCCTGCTGATTTACGATACAATGTTAAATGTTTTAATTAACGATGGCTTAATTGACGTACCGCTGGTTATTTTTTAAAACAGTACAAGACTCGACTTGAAAGTCTTGAATCTGACTCTGATATATAGCCCTTAGGATCGTTTATTGATTTTCGTTCTTTATGTATTCATATAAATAATGTTCTGTTATATCGTACAAACATGATTCTTTCGAAAGTATTTACAATTTTTTTTACAAAAAAGTTTACTGGAATAAGGTAGTCGAGAAAGCAGTTATTTTAGGTTAAGTTTTAAGCATCGATGAACTTGCATTTAACTTATAATATAGTTAGCTATGAAAAAAATAAAAAATGTAATGATTATCTTACAAGTTAAAAGTTGTTTAACTCTACAACCACAAATAATATAAAGCTTCAGTAAAAGTTATACAGAAATTAAATTAACATTAGATTTCAGTTGATGGCTTAAGTTAAAGGTGTTTGCAAATAATATATGAACTCCAAACTTTCCAGACAATTTACTAGTGAATTAAGCAAGAATCTTCAAATTTGAAATTACTTATCAAAGCAATTCTATGATTTGAAATGAAAACTTAAAACCTTAAAAACATTTAATCTGTATAAATTTAATATTCCCAGTATTATTAATTACTGTGTGCATTCATTTAAGACGGGATTTAAGTAAAGGCGACTTAAATTAGTTTAAGGACTTTTGTAATTATTAGCACAAGGTTGTGAATTGTGGTATTTGTAATGTAAATTTTCTTTATCTTTCCTAAGAATTATGTAATTACTATGATTAAAATCGCTTTTTTTAAATATATTTTTTTGATATTTAAACCGCAGGTATTATAATATATTTCGTTATCTATATATACAATTATCATACTTGCGGATATTTTTTTTATTTATTTAAATAGTACATGGTATATAATATTATATTGTGAAATAAATATATAATTAGGTTGCATTTTATGTTAAATTTATTCATATTTTATTGTGCATAAATGTGTAATAAATATAAACAATACTATATTGAATAGTAACAATGAAAAAATACACATTATATTATAATAGGTTCATAGAAATTTAGTATTATTATTCGACCTTTTTAAACTTTTACATGTACTACATAAAACAATAAATATTACGTTCATTGTAAATTATTTATTTCATTTTATATTTATTCAGGTCAATTATCAAATATAATTATTCATGTATATTATTATATTTTATATAAAGATACTAGATAAAAATTCAATTACCCTATTATATACCCCAAAAACTAATAAAACAATTAAAATAATGAATATACCGAACTAAAAATAGAATGTGAATGAATTGGTGGAGTCGCCGGCTAAACATAAAAATGTTTATGCACGCAAATTTTCTTTGTATTTTCTGAATAAGTTACGATGTAATATTATATTATGTTGAATGTAATATGATTTTGATTTATATATAATCGTAAATCGTGATACAATTTCTTAAAACTTTTTATGTAGATTTATATGAGTCTGCGCATTTTTTTATGCTAATCCAACACACGACTGAAAAACTAAAGTTAACAAATTTATTTTTATTATAAGTATTTTATTATTTAATGTCAATATTTAAATTTAATTATGGTAGTCTGTAGGAAAAAAATGCATTAGTATTATTAGTCGTAAAAGTAGAATGGGTGCTTTCATAATTTAATTTAAGCATTTTATTCCCGTATGATTTACATATTGTTAAAAGAAAATATGAAAGGTAGATGCTACAGGTTGTAAATAAAGTCAGACATATCTTCTATTAGTCGTAATAAGTTCGCATTTATGAGTTCAAGACTGACTTGTGCATAGTTCACTAGTTGGGTTATTACTCGTGCGTGATGCATACGCAGTAAACTCACTCCCAGTGACTATAAAATGAAATGACAATCCCTTGTTGCAGTATTTGAGGTGTTGCGTTACACAAACGCAACAACACAACGTCACAATAACGTAACGTAGTGTAACATAGCCTACCTCCCTTTGGTAAATGAGATTTCGAGAAGTGTTATAGTAACAAGGCGATTGAAGTAACATGCAATTCAAATGAGAACATATCGTATGTGTTGTTGAAGAATCAGCCCCCTGCAAACGGCCGTACCGAGCGCTGCACCCGACGAGGTCACTCGAGGTCGCGGGGTCACGTGAGGTTACGGCGTCGGATGACCCCTCCTCGGTCGGTCACGCTGCATCGATCTTTACCGACCGAATCACCCTTCACGTGCTTCTGAGCGCTCTGTATTGCGCTCAGCTTCAATGCTTGCTTACTGCTTAAATACTTACAATTAGTACATTTGTAAAAACTGCACTTTTCTATTCAGCTTACACAAGCTTTAAGAAAAGCTTCTTCTTAAACTTTTTCCGAACAAAACAAAAATAATTTAAATAGTCCCAATTACTTAAAAAAATAATCTAAAATAATAATAAGCAGTTTTCGTCTACGAAATAAATTACACTGGAAATCTGTCTAAATAATTAACATCTTCATCAGAGTATCTTCTAAATTCATGGCGTATACTTAAATATAATGAACTTGCGCGTCATGTATATAAAACAAGATGACTATGAAGACTAAGCGATCTCTCATACCTTCATCTAATCTAAAATCATGAATATATCACTCTTGCATTTTGACGATGCGTTTTATAAAAGTAAATCTCGCATGAGCGTCTTTGATATACTTTATTGAATTTAAATCCCCTTGGGAACTAACATACATCCTAAAGTAATCCTCCTTTTATATAGAACTCTATAAAATTCCTTTAATGTATTTTTAATTTTAAGTGAATCATAATAATAATATGAGTTTGTATATTATATTTTTATTGCATTAAACGTTATGTATTTTTAAATAAATTTTCCATTTGAAACATTGTTATTATTCCAAACACGTTTTAGGAATTGCCTGGCAGTTATTAATATTCATTTTTTTCGAGGCATATTAATTGTTTTATTTTAATAAAATCTCAACATTCTTCGATAAATTGATAATTTGGAAAAGTGTTAATTTGATGTGTTTCTTTATTTCCAGAGTTGATTCGTCTGCCATTCATTTCCCATGTCTAATAACAGAACAACCCGCACGGCCCGTACATTTGGTGTTCAGCGGTTTAAGCGTATCCGTTGGAGCCCGCCAAATTCTTCGAGATGTGAACGGTGTGGTGCGTCCAGGTCAACTTCTGGCCGTAATGGGACCGTCAGGAAGTGGCAAAACAACTCTTTTAAATTGTCTAAGTGGAAGATTAAAGTTAGACGCGGGGACGATAAGATTAAACCGCGAAAGATTAAATAAAAGGTGGAAAAGAAGAATTTGTTACGTATTGCAACAAGATATTTTCTTTCCCGATTTAACATTGCGGCAAACATTGGAATATGCTGCGAGATTAAGACTGCCCGATACATTGTCACATTCACAGAAAATGCAATACGTGGATCATATAATCGATGTGTTAGAGTTATCAGCGTGTCAGGATACTATAATTGGAGATTACATCAAACGAGGTCTCTCTGGAGGCGAAAAGAAAAGAGCGAATATCGCGTGCGAACTGCTCACTAATCCATCACTTATGTTGTTAGACGTGAGTATACATAGCATATACTTAGTTAATGTACATCTTGAAATTCTCGATATAATCATGCGATTATGAACGTTATTCATTCATTTATTACGACTTATTTGATTATTAATCTTGATGTTGTATACTTTGCAAATTTGTAACTCTTTACGACTTCCGTTCTGCAGTTTGCTTTGTTTATTAAACACCTCGAGGACTTGTAGCAATCTTGACTCCAACCGGATGTGCGTGCATTAATGTTTACGTTTCTTAAAATTAGTTTAAATATCATTTCATGAATTCTTTCACACATTATTATATTTTATTTTTATTATAGAAATAATAAATATTAAATATTTTTGTGGACAACTCGCTCGTTTTTTGTAAAATTTGTTTTTTCATTTAAGGAACCAACATCGGGTTTGGATTCACATTCAGCATATAGTCTGATGGCATCGTTAAAAAGATACGCAGTTTCGGAAGGAAAAACTGTCGTTGTTACCGTTCATCAGCCGTCATCGCAAATATTCCACATGTTCGATAAGCTGCTTTTGTTATGCGCTGGACAAACGGCTTATTTTGGAGATGTACATAAAGTTGTAGATTTTTTCAATAATATTGGACTGACTGTTACGCCGCATTATAATCCTGCTGATTTTATATGTAAGTAACAATTCATCATTTTTTGTTTTTTAAATAAATAATTTCTTATTTATATATTTATGAAATAAATACTTGTTTTAATTTTTTTTTTAATATTTTAGATATTTAAACATTAAATGTTTCTAAATCGAAATATATTCTTAAACAAATCTTGTTTAATAACCGATAAAATGGTAATAAGTATGTATTGAATTTTACAGAAGAGTGTTTTTATTTTTAGTGGAGCAAGTAAAAGGTTCATCTGAAATGCGGGAGAAAATCATAGCAGCATCCCGTGATGCCCGTCTTCAACCTGGTTATCCTCAGGAACTACTTCCCGATTACTTCAGTTTGTGTGATAAGTACCTGGCACATGCACATTACACAACGGATAATCATCACCATCACCATCATCATCATCATCACCATCATCCGCCTCCAGTGTCCACTGTTCCACCTGTTACATCACTAAATCATGTACATTCGAATGGTGAGTAAAAGAATATTTGGATTTTTTTTTTTAATTATTAAGAATATATATTTAATTAGTTTTTTATTAAAATTAAATAGGAATATTTATTTGTTTACTACATAAATATTTTTTTTAGTAGACGAAAGTTTAAATACGGCAGAAGCAGATGCAAGAACATTATGGCTAGACACACAATCACATGCATCATCATCAGTAAGCTCGGACACCGCAGATTCAGATTGTCATTTTTCGTGGCCAACTAGTTTCTGGACACAGTTTAAAGTAATTTTAATTTTAAAAATTTTATTTTATAATGGTAATTAATTGATTTTTTCTGTGTCAGGTTCTATCTCAACGTAATTTCCAAGAAGCTAGGCCTCGGATGTTATCAAAATTAAACTGGGTACAAACAGTTGCTTTAGGTTTATTAGCGGGTTTATTATGGTTCCAATTAGAACGCCGTGAAGAATCGCTTCATGATATTCAGGGATGGATGTTTTTCTCAACCACGTATTGGATGTTATTTGCACATTTTGGTGCTTTAAGTTCATGTAAGTGTACAAAAAATTGTTTCTATTGTCCCCCATTAAAAAAAATTATATATTTTGTATATATATTTTAGTAGTTCCCCATTTTAAAAAACTTTATTTAATTTGTTTATAAAAAAGCCCCATTTCCAAATATCATTATTTAAAATTTTTTAATCGGAAAAAAAAAACAATATTTAAATATATTTTTTAAATACCACATAAGAAAAATTATTATTTGTCTCAAT
>CM008234.1:9451257-9470471 GCA_002278615.1 Pogonus chalceus
GTGATTTTTGAATTAATACTTTGTTTTTGTTATAACCTTTTTTTTATAAATTATATCTTTACATAATGGAGAATAGTTATATTATAAGATTAAATTAATTATTTTACTTGTGTGCCATTTATTTATAATGTTATTCGTATATTATGGGTGTGCCAATACTTTTGTCCTCCACTGTATATGTATAGTGCAGTCGTTTTTAGATATTTAAAGTGTTATCAAATGTTGTTTCACTTGATATGCTGTATAGAATAATAATAAAAGGTCCATTTTAAAATTGTAATACACAAACATCGTTTATAAAACGGTATGTTTATGAATAAAACGGAAATTTTTGATTTAAATATAGTATTATCTTGTTATGAATGTATGTAGGTATTTTTTAATTAATTTACTTATAATTACTTATTTTACATTATGAACGTTCCGCATTTTTTATATATTTAAAGCGGCCATATAGATACATCAAATTATAAAACCCCGATACATAAAGTTTCCTAGGTATATTCCTTAATTTATATGATTTCTAAATATTACTGAATAAAAACTACTATATAAATAAGTTGTTAATAAAACAGAAGTAATTTAAATCTAGTGATAATTCTTAATTTATTTTGAAAATGCATATTTTAATTATATATTATTTATTAATATAATTATAAAAGTACTTATCAAAATTAGTATAAAATATTGGCAGTGTTGGTAAAAAACAGCAAAACTTAAAGCTTAAATAAAACAATGAAAATGTATAGCTTAATATTTTTTTCATTTTATGTTAAGTGCGAACTGGTTATTTATAATTAAAATGAATAATATATTATATTTAATGTTAATATTTGGTATATATGTATACATTTGTCTTATTAATACGAAAATGTGTAAAAAGGGATATAGCAAAGTTTTAAGAAATAATGAAAATAGAAGAAAATTGTTGAATTAGCTAATGTATTCGAATGATTAAGGAACATACCTATAGTTTCCTATAATAAGATAATATCGTATATACAATAGAACTAAACTAAACAGGTGCAATGGGAATGACATCAATATCTCCAATACTTCTAACTCTTCTATGTCGCCTTAAACTGCCTGAACCATCCATCACAAAATTATCCAAATAATCCTTAGTAGGCGTAGTAGTGCTTCGACATTCACAACTATCCCGGTCACTCATTCTATCTCGTCCAGAGCCGCTGTAGCTGTATCTAAAATTGTATGGTGTTGCATACACTGGTGATTCGCCCCCAGATTGTTGCAAGGGACTGACGCTTACTCTACTAGCAGACACAACTGAAGAACTTTCACTAGACGATGTTGGGGAATGTTTGTCGGAACGTGAACGAGCAAGCCCCAACGCCCTGCTTAAGGAACCCTGAAACATAGTTGGGACATGCGCGGGTGTTTTAATGTTCTTTGTGAGAGGTTTTTTCATTTGTGGAATTTGGTCTTCGTTTTTAGATTCGTTATTATTTGAAATTTGGAATCGTTTGGTGTTTGATAGAATTTGTACTGTAGTTTCTGCATGATTTATGATTTTGTTTTGATTATGTTATTTCTTTTTCTATAAGATCACTTGTCTTCATATAAAATCATTTTTTTTTAATTCCATTTTGATGAAAAAAAAATTATTAATTTCAAAGATTATTGTAAAGACTAATTACGAAAAATTTTAATTTTCTACTTTTTGAAATATTAAAATGGAACACAAAGTTCATTTGTTTAAAATTGAATTTATATGAAATTGATTTGATGTAACAAAAAGATTATAATGATGGTAATTTTTTTTTTTTTTATTTGATTTGCAAATATTTAAAAAACCAAAGACTTTTTTTATAAATAGGAGTGAATTTTAAAAGCCTACTTTTTACTACGACGGGCAAGTTACTAATTGATANAAATAAGTGTTTTGCGGGAAAAAAATATTTTTTAGTCGATGTACTTAAAAATTATAAAATAAAATAATTTATGGGCATTAAAATATAAAATGTGCATCTAAGCATGAATGGTTTAAGAAAATAAAAAATGTTAATATTACTATATGATTTATATGAGTTTCAAAAACCAAATATACTTAGGATGAGTATACATTTTTAAGTGTACAATTATTGCGTTACAAAAGCATGCGTGCAGGTGGCATAACAAATAGCGGAAAAATATATATTTAAAATGTGAGAAAATAATAAGAAATTTTAGGTGGACAATACTACAAGGTTTCATATAATTGTATTTTATTGACTTTGACAAATTAAGAGTAGTTTTTTAAAATATTTATCTAGAAAACCTTGTAATGGATGTCACCTATTTCACTTACCCTTAACCCAGCAGTTCTAGAATGTTCTTGATGGCTAGTGGAAGATGCAGAACTGACGATACTAGCTGTGCTGTTGGTGTGTGGTGCGGGTGGTCTACCCAACGAGCCGCCACTAAGCGCGCGCGGCTTTCCGCGAACCACGTGTCCCATCGTTGATCTGATTGTAGGTACATCGAGTGCACGAGACCGAATGGATGAGCGTACGAGCGAGCGGGAACATAAACACAGGGGGACAGTGAAACAGAGAAAAATTAACCAAACTAAAAATAAATTAGGACTTTGTTTAATTTATAACTTACAAATTCTTTTGTTTTTTAAAAATCTATTACTTTTTAGTAAGTTTTTAATTTAAATAGTACTTGTAAGTTAAATGTTTTAAACATATACAGTAATTATTATTTATATTAATTTAATATAAAATGATTAATCTTTTGAAAAGATTTTTTGCACTTTATATAATATTTTTTGTATTTGTAATGGATAATTTTAATAATTAGAATTTGTTTCACAGAATATATTTGATTGTTGACAAGTAATTTAATTTTTTTTTTTTTTTTCAAAAGAAATTGATTTTAATTTGCATAAGTGATTAGAAAATATGATTAAATAATTATGTAAAAATTGAATATTGAAATATAATTATGGATATTATTTTACAAAGAAGAATATGAATTTATGATGGTGATAATATTTTGATTATACATTAAATTCTTTAATTAAAAAATAATATTAATATTATTTCTAAGTTTCGAAAAAAGATATAAATAATATATTATATAGATGTAAATTTTTTTTTAACTTAAGTAAATAAATTTTGTATATTTACAATTAATTGTAAAAAGGTAAATCTTTTTTAATATTATTTATAGAGAATATTAAATATAATTTAAAATAGTTAGTAATACTTGTAAGTTATGAAATAAACATTATTAAATAAAATATAAAAAGGTAAAAATAATAGATGATAATATAATATAATGTGATGATATTGAGAGTAATAATGCCAAGATGGATAGAAAACGAAGGCAATAAGGTAATGATAGTTTTTGATAGTAAGAATTTACATTTTGTTAGTTAAATAAAAGTTTAAATAAATTTCATGTCAGGAAGTAACTTAAGTAAGATTAGTAAATTCTTATTATCAATTTTTCTTTCATGGAAACAGACACAAGCATTCTATGCGCGCGATCCTCGAATCACGAAAAATTACAATTTATCATTGAAGTTTTCTTCTTCTAGTTGTTTTAATAATATTAAACAATTTGAACTTAAAACAAACAGTAGCGATAGGCTTTGTGCAGGAAACACACATTTAATATATAAATATAAAGTTTATAGCCGAATTTCTTAAATATTATTCTATTCTACACTACATATAACCTACCTTTATTTTATATTACTATCTACAATATATGTTAATTTATTTTAAATTACATTTATATTTGATTGTTTAAAGCTTTGTTCATTTATAAAAAAAAATACGGCTATAAATTTTATATCCTTTTACATCATTTATACGTAATTCTAATTACAAGTATAATCTTGTTTGAAATTTAAAAATTGTATTGTCATTTTATGAATCAATGAATTGAATGATGTAAAAGGTTGTTAAGCCCTCCAAGCATATTTGAAGTGAAGTGTGTGAATTATAGAAGTAAAATCAAATATGCTTGGTTTGATTTGAATAGCAAAAGGGAGAAACAGCAGGTTGTAGCCGTGCAGCAACATAGAATGTTTGTGTGTGTATCATGATGTGTGTGCTACGTTATTATATGTCTCATGTGAGATGTGTGTAGCGCGCGCATGTATGTGTAAAAACAGGGCGTGGGGCATTGCAACAGCTATTAACACACACACGCTGATAAACAACAAATTTTCGTACATATTTTTCCATTTGAATAACTACCGTTCATTTACTATACACTTTACATCATGGGAAGTCCGTTACAAAGTTCCACTGTAGAATTTCATGATAGAATATTTGTAAACACTTAACTAAATTTTTTTAGGTGTTATTGGATCATTTCTACTTTACAACATTTATACATATTTATGAATGTCATTGTATAAACTTGGTCAAATTGTTTTTGTTTTATTTATTTAATATTCATTGTGCTTTATGACTGCAATATATAATACTTCCAATATAAAATAAAGTAACATTAGAGTTTTGAAAGTGAAATAAAAAAGGAAAACAGTGTTATTACTGGAGTTACTTTACTGTGACAATTTAAATTGAATTAGCCTGATAAAAAGTGAATTTTTAAATTTAATTAATTTTATTGAAATATCAGTACTTTAAGACATTCATTTAAATTATTTAAAGGTAATAGTTTAGTTTCATAAAAAATTCTAGTTAATGATGAATATGATTGAATGAAATGTTATGAATTCTATTGAAGAAATTCTACTGAAGAAATCTGCCATAAATGTATAATTTAAAAGAACCTAAGACCTAATTTATCGCGGTGTAGGAGGTGTTATTTGTGGTTGCGCCTTCGTTCTACTCGATTCCTGTTGCATTTCCTCCATCTGGCAAAATATGACGTACCTTGCTGGTAGTATCAACGCTTCCAATTCAGCAGCCAGATGTCTTCGAACAATATTCTTCCCTGGTGGAATTCCAAGCGCTGTTGCCATCGTATCACCATTGAATGAAGGCTCGAGAACGACTAATCCTCCATGTACGCCTGAATCTCTTAAGTTGTCTGCATATTCAGCTAGATCTATAGATCTAGCCCATCGGATGAACCTTTGATTACTCCATACTAATGGATCGGCGTCCACAGTTTCGCATTGATGTCTTCTAACAGCCAAAGCCTGTCTATCGTATCGCATGATTCTCAAAAGATGAATACCGTGAACTACTGATGCCTGATGGAATTTTCTAGTAACTCCCAAATATTTTTCTAACTCCTTTTTACTTAAATGTTCTAACATTCTTGCGTCTACCATATTTGCTGCGAATGAGTCTGAATACTGGGCTAGTCCTAAGTCGGGTAACCATTCGCTTGACACCCATGTGTGTCCTAATTGCGCTATGCACGGATAACGAACCAATGATGGATGTCGATGTTCCTCAATTGCTAATCGTAGTTTCTTCCGGTGCATTGGGTGAGTTATGCCAAGGCCGCACTCCAGTTCCAGGTCGCTCAGCTCGAGCAATACCTGTCCGTTCAGGGCACGCAGCTATACATACGTACATACACCACATTTTGGTGATAGAATTTGTGGCTATAGTGGCCACGACCAGTAGCGTAACTATCATACAAATTATGTTCCAAAATATTATATTTAATAAAACAAAAACTTCTAAAGCAAATAATTTACAAAAATAAAAGTTAATTTTTTTTAAAATTACCCTCAAAAAATATTAACTACTATTTTATAAAGAAGACCCAAATTAGTTATATAGTTAGTTTAAAATTAATTCATCTCTTAATTTCATATCAATTGTTTTAAGTAAATAATTCGAAACATAATTTGTGGCTAATTGAATAGAAATGTTACAACATTGTGATTGCTGTACTTGTCATATTATTATTCTGTTAAAATAATTTGATTCAATTAAATTCCTTCATATTTTAATCAAATTTAGTTACGCTGCTGATCAATTCATCTACAGTAAATATAAATAGAAACATTTCATTCAGCTGTGTTATGTAAAAATAAATATTTAGAATGAAAATAAATATTTTTTAAAATTAATTTTGATAAAATATTTATTTATAACACATTTGAAAGTTTCAAATAAGAATAAAAAAAATTAGACCCACCTTCCCACTTTTAACATTTTCCGCACACCTGGGTCCATACTGTGGCATACCTAACGCTATTTCTAACCATGCTAAAACAGTTGGAGCTCTCCATCGTTCCATCGGTACGCTAGCTGCTTCTCTCAATAATCTTAATTTTTCTGCATAACCTTCCTCCGTTAATGGAGACCAGCTTCTATAGGCGGCATCTTCAGCGCCTTCTGCAGCAACAGCTGCTACAGCAGCTGAGGCTGCTTTATTTCGATGTCTGCTTCTAGCAAACACTCGCGAAATACTTCCCCAAGTACCGCCACGGCCTCCTGGACGAGTAGATGATGGTTTACGTCGTCCGATTGCTGAAGGCATTGGTTCGCCATCTCCTAAAGGAGAACTTAATTGTTCAACTGAGCGTGATAATATTCCTGCATCTATAGATCTACTAAATGCATTTGCGTTTAAAGGAGATAAAGTTGGGCTGCAATCCTTCGGAGTTGATACTAAAATAAATTAAATATAATAAATAAATAAATTAATTTATTTAAAATATAATATTTACGTTGATATAAATGCGGTGGGGCCACACTAGATACTACAGAAATATTATCCATATCCATGTTACTGCCTTCAACTGTAATCGTCGGTGCTCCATCAGTCGTTGAATCAGAAAGATTTCCTCCAATTGAAGAGGCAGTTTCTGCACGATCTCGTACGACTCCAGAGTCAGCAGAACAACTACCTCGATCCCCAGGTGCTAATGAGCCTGGAGTTGTTACTAATCCACCTCGACTTCTAGATTCTTCGCCATCAGAAAGACAACCATGAAGTTGTCTGCGTGCGTCCCTAAGTTGTTCATGTGCTTGCCGCAATTGTAACTCTTTGGCGTTGAGTTGTGCAGCTAAAGATAACGATCGTTCAGCTTCGTCTCTAGCGTGTCGTAAAAGGCTCCATCGTTCCCTTTCCCGCTCTTCTCGTTCTGTGCTCAATTGTTGTAAAGAGGCATCACTTTCACGGACACGTTGCTCGTAGTTTCGAATAAAATCTCGAAGTTCTTTTTCTTTATCTTCCAGGGTTGCGTACAATTGTTTCATTTGATTGAGAAGTTCAAACTTTTCAGCTTTAAGACGTTTTCTATCTGCCCGTAACGCGACTATTGCCTCACGGGCTACCTGAAGTTCCAAATCTAACGATTGCGATCCTGAGGGACTGCCATCTTCGCCTTTGCTATGTGCGTTGGAGGCTGCAGCCGCATTAGTTATTACAAGCCTCCTGAGACGAGTCAGTTCAGCTTGGAGACGCTCATTCTCCTGTTTTAATCGACGCGCTGCAGCGGCAGGATTCACCACAAAGCTACCACTGGAAGACGGTTGTTGCGTTGTCTGCAAAAGGGAATATTGATTTATTAACTCTCGTACTTCGTTATCGTTAGTTATCGTTAGGTAGGATTAAATTGATTACGGATACAAAAGCACCTTTTAGCTAGCACTTGTCTCGGGGGATTGCCTGGAGTGATTTGCTAGGTGTGGGTTTAGAATTAATTTGCGGCTTTTTTACCGAGAAAAATAAATTGAGACTATTTTCAATACGCAGCGCTTGTAACGGAATTTAAAAAAAGGAAGTAATTTTAATATTAAATAGACTTTTAAAAGTTCTCCTAAAGAAGAATATGATAATTATATCAATTATCATATTAAGTGCAATTTGGTAATAAGGAAACCAGTTTCCTAAATTTTAATGTAAATTTATTAATTTATGCTAAATTTGCTTTTAAAGCTTACTTTAAGCGGGTCAAAATTTATTTTTTTTTACAAAAAACACTTATTTATGCTCATTAATATTTATTCTCAACACGATGTATAATAATCATTTATATTTTTAAGAAAATATGAATTCATTATTTACTATTATGTTTTAGTTTTAACTATTTTATAGATTTTATTATAATTTTAAATAATTTACAAATATTTTAATGACAAAACAATTAACTCGAAAGTAGAGTTGAGTTTAAAGCATATTTTTATTCAGAATAAAAACAACATTATAATAATCTGTTTTGTGCTGTTATTTTAGTAAAGTAGTAATTACAAGCAATTATTGAATATAAAATCAACATTAATGATATGTGTACACAATTGTAAATATTTACATTACTCTGTTATGACAAATTTTATTTTTAATCAAATAAATTGAAAAATAATTAAATTTACATTTGCATCGATTATTTTAAATTAAATATTTATAAATTGAAACTTACATCTTTCCCTGCCTGACCACTAGAAGTTCTAGCTTCTTCTGATGATCTAGGCGAAGTTGAGTCAGGTCTACCACCACCAGAACTTGTTCCGGGTTTAGGGCTTTCTCCAAGATTTGATCTTCCGCTTGGACTATTTGCTTCCGGACTACTTTGTTTACTTAAGCGATCTTGATCTGCATTTGCACCACCCTGAATCTGGTCAGCATCGCTACCAGATAAATCTTTAGAATCGCGTGTACATTCTAATTTCTCCGGGGTCGTCATCGGTTCGTTGGACGTTAAATTAGACGACGTGTCCCTCGAGTTTGATGATAAGTCCCGATCGGCTAATGACGAATTGGTGTTACTACTGTTACTATTCATATTGGTGTTGTTTATTGAAATTGAGGCAGGGTTTATAGGTGTAGCGCCGATTGGCGGCGGTGGTAATGGTCTATTTGTACCACCCCCAGAAGGAATCGTAATTGGTGCGGCATTATTACCACTGGCCGGGGTGTTATTACTAGCATTTAAAGTGTCCGTTGCGGCTGGGGTCATACTTGATGTTACTAGTGTCAATGGATTGATCGTTGATGAAAATTCAGAAGTATCAAAACTCCCACCTCCACTACAATGGCGTGACGTCAGCACCCCCGAGTGCTCCTCGACCATAGTTAAATATCCGCTGAAGTCAGCGGAGCACCGGAGGACCCGTCCCGGCAATTGGGATCCGGGACAATCGAAAACTTATCATTTTATCCCTGTAACAAAAAGAGAATATCAATCATATCTATCCGACCAATAACTTTATTATATAAATTGTTATTTTATTGATTTGATAAGTTACAAAATACTACAAAATTTATTCGTAAAAGGTGTCAGAAACAGATTTGCATCTGATAAAAGTTCTTGTAGCTATATTTTTCGAATGAAGATAACAACTTTATAAATGGGATCATTTATTAAAGTCAGCTTCAATATTTTAGAACGTGGTCTGATATCAAAAACAAGTTTCAATACATTAAATATTAGATACTATACAAGTTGTGAACTTGTTTATATTCATTTAAAATTCAATTTTAAACTAAAGTTTAAACAATATTCTTTGTTACTTACATAATAAATTATCATTTCTACTTCAAAGTTAGAAAAATTAAAATAATGAAATTTCGTAATATATTTTGTATTTATATTTAATTTATTTACGAATATAATATTCTAGGTTTTGTTTTAATAATAACGTAACAGTTTAAAGAGTAGATTACATGAAAATCATAATATTTAATTAATTCAAAAACATGTTTTGTAAAGCACTGAATAAACTACTGTAAAATTCGTTACAATAAACAAAGTTAAACCAATTATAGATTTAATTAATATTTTGTTTATATAATTTCCTTGTAAGTATAAACATAATTTTATTTATTTTCAACAGAAGAAAATATGTAATTTTCATTTTAATATTCCGTTAATTAAAGGAATTATATCAGTGCTAATTATTATTACAAAGTATATAAATAAACTTGCTATAAATCTGTAGTTCTTACACCATAATGTAATAAGATTATAATTAAAGTAAATCATTTTAATAAGCTTCAACAATTGAATGGCCGGATCGAAGAACCAGACATGCGCTCGAAACTCGCCCGACTGAGAGCAAACAGCAGAAAAAAATAGATTTTTACTAAGTTCGTCAAATTGTGTCGAAAAAAATACCACTCGATAGGGCATACAATTCTCCATAGCGACATATTTTTTTTACATTTTTCTGACTTTNTGCTAAATTTATGATTATGAAAATGAAATATTTAGATTTTTAGATGAGATTTTAGCGTTATTGTTTCAAATTAAAATTTCCTTAAAAATATAAATAACAAATAACAATTAACTTTAACTAGAAATACTGCGAAAGTACCACCAGTTAGTAATCGTAAGGTTGTTTAAATCAAAATAGAAAGTTATGTTGAAAGAAGAGTTTTTTTACGAGTGAAAGAAGTTTGGTTTCGGGCTATCTTTGTCAGACAAATTTAATAAATAAACAACATACTATGGTAACAGCTTACTCTGACAACCGTTTCAAAACCATGATTTGTGAATTTCCGTTCCTTTATTTCTATTGGAATTATTATGTTTGTAGCTTTACATACCATGCGTATTGGTATTTGATATTTATAAATCCAATTTCATTGATTATTGTAATAGTTTATTGCACTAAAAATTAGGTTAAGATATTTTTTTTTAAGATTCCAAAAATTCATTTTAGTAATTGGATATTATTGTTTTATTGATTACTGTTTCGATGAAATTATTAATAATTATTAGTCTTATAATAATTACACTGCTGCAGTCATATATTTTTTTAAATATTCCTTATTTTATCTCACATTTTTATGTCTAAACATAATTTTAAAAAGTGCAAAGAAATTCTTATGAACATCTAGAGATTTGAAAAAGTTTTCATTTAAATTAATTCATAAAAATTTGCCTAATAATTTTTAAAACTTCTTCTTTTATTTTACGCGTGCTTAACTGAGAAAATCATTTTAAATGTTGCAAGATAAAACAGTTTTTATTTGAAATTAAATGAAGATATTATACTATTTTATGAATTTTTGTAACTTTATTATATCATATTTAAATTTGATTTTCGTAATATGTGTTGTGAGTATAAAAATGTGCATTTTTTAAATTAATAAGAAATATTCATTTTTATTTATATATTGAATTAATAATATTTTTATTTAAATATAGTTATTTCAAAGAAGAAAATTGATCAATACGGATTTAATTGAAAATTTATTAGACTAGATTTTTAAATTTCATTAACTGATTTTAAACAATGCATTACTTAGATTTATAAACATCAATAAAGAACCTTTTTATAATTCTAAATCATATAAATCTAATATGCTAGCAAGTTTTTAATTTTATTGATAAAGTAAAAACATTTTTACAGATATTATTTTGGTTTTTAAATTATTTTTATTATAAAGCAATCTTGAATCAGTTTTTAAATAAATAAAAAATGGAATCATTTGATTTCAGATTGAATGATTTTAATCAAAATATAAATAGCAAATTTACATTTGCAATATTTTTTATCTGGCAGACGTATTAGGAATAAATTGTTACAATATATGATATTCTGTAGTAGAAATAAGATAATTTAATAAAACATATCAATATCCAATCCAATCACAAAATATATAGGAAATTTTTTATTTTGGAATTTTCGTAGCCTCACCCCAGCTTTGTTTCTATGAGGAACGAAATACGAAATACGAAATACGGTACACCTCTCCATCCCGGGGGAATATGCAGTAGCGTAACACGCCACCTGTACATTCGCACGCTCCACTCAATATGACGGCACAGCTTACGGCAGTGTGGGTAGGCAATGGGCGGCGGTGGGTTGTAGGCACCGAACTTCAACGTTGTGGTCTGACAAAGCTGTGAAGCTCGCTACGAATATGGTAACGCCTCGTAACCGTTTTAGTTGAGCTTGCGGGCGCTTACGGTTTTATGCCAACGCCGTTACTACGGCGTTGCAGACATTGAGAAGGAAGTCCGTGTTTGAATTCATAATAGAATATTCTACAATGCTCCGATTGTTAGAAAAGGTTAAGGAATTTCATTGATTTATGATTTTCACTCAAAAAAATCCTTTTCAAATTTGTTTTTTTATTAAATATATCCGAAAAATATTTCAAACACAAAATATTATCCATACTTTTCATACCTGTTATATGAATGGTTCAATTTCCAAATCTATTAAATCCATAAAATAAAAAGTTGAGAAAATGACAAAATAGTATACATTGTTTTTTAAAATTACTTAAAAATACGATGTAGACTATATTACTGCAGATGTATCTGTTATTTAACGACATATAGAAGGTATAAAATAGAATATCCTTGGAGTAATCGTTATTTTTACTACAATTTTGAGTGATTAAGGGAGTTAATCGATTTGGGAAGTGAAAAATATTACTAATTTAAATTCACTCTTCGATTTTTTTTATTACAGATAAATTTCATTATATAAATATATATTTTATTAAAGATTTTAGCAGAAATGGTCCTATTTAGAAGGATTACTGCTTTTTCATCTAATCGAATTATTTCTTGCAATTTTTTCATTTCTATGATCAGGCAACGAATCCGAATAAATACAAAATCGTTTTTTAGGGCCAAATTTTTTCCAATAAGCCTTATTGAAGAACCATTAGATTCATTATTTTCCTCATTTAAATAATTGTTATTAACACCTTCCATTTTAATATTATAATGATTTCATTTTTTAAAAAATCTCACTAAAATTGAAAGTTATATGTACTTGTGCCTAAATGATTAATATTTTATTTTGTACTTGAAAGTACTTGGTTAATGTGAGCGGTAATAGCTTATGTATAATAGAGACAACTAAATTAAACGAACAATTGTTTATTGTAGACATTGTCGAAGACATAGCGTATTTCCGTGGCGGAAGAAAAAGTATGGAGTTAATTAGATTGGCTTCTGAAATCAACTATTTATTATTCAAAGGCAAAAATTGTCATTTAGTGATATTAATACTTATTATTAGTGAAATGTGTTTTAAATGTATACAGTTAAAAGTCAGTCAAGTACTTTGATAATAAATTTTTTTTTAAATCCAAAAAGTGTAGTTAATCAATTTGGCTAGTAAACTTTTTATATAATAAACCATTGTCATTTATTTACACATTGAAATAAATTAAATGAAAGGCAAAAAGGATTTATAGTAGCCTTTATTTTAAATAAATTACAAATGTATATGCAAATATTGATGGCCTAGCAAATTTCATATTCGAATATTCTGTTTGTCCAGATATTTGAATTAGTTATCTCAATGGTTCGTACAATCAGATAAATTCTTGCTATTAATATTCGGATATTCGCATAAGCATATATCATTAACTATGTGCTATCAACACAATTGATCAGTTTTGTTTTGCCTGTGAGCGACATTAACTAGGAAATAATGCGATTTGTATTATATCAATTATAAAAACATAAATCTTTTTACTTTGGAAATATTAATTATATTCATGTATTCATGATTTTGTTTTATCTTTCGAAAATTGCAAATAAAATATAAAACTGTTAGTATAAGCAGGCCTACGACACTCGGAATTCAGTTTCAATAACTATGAGTCGTAGTTGGTTGTGACGGAGTATAGTAAAATATTTTTTCTACAGTCGCTATACAAAGTAGGCGTTTTGCGCCCTTTTTTGCCGCTCTAGAGCGACAAAGTAGAAAAAACGTTCGCTGCCTAAATTTTTATAAAATGTTACTTATTTACATTCTTAATGGAAATGTTTAGTCAAAAATTAATACCACTGTCGTTACCTACACATTTATTACCTTCACAAGTCAATCTGACATATAATTGCTCTGTTAGTATATTACATAACCAAACAAAATATGCCCTGCTAAGGAGTATAGAAATAAAATAGGGCATTCATTTACAAAAACGAAATTAAAAATGCTTAGATTAGATTGAATAGCTCAGTAAGAATAGAAAATAACGACAAATGATTTTTTTTATTATTTTAAAATAAAGTTCGTTTAATTTATAAAAAAAAAGATATTAAAAAATCAATTGTGTTCAGTTTAACTACAATTGATATATAATATCAATATTATGTCACGACGAAACTAATATTCCTATCTCACTCCGCACCACACTCTATAGTGTGCAAAGATAGCAATAGTGTGACGTCACAGTAACACGAAAAACAAATTTCAAATATCTCTTAAAGTTTGTGGCGACTGTAGAAAAAATCTTGTGTGTATTTCGAGCGTAAATGGACATTGTCGATTTCGAGGAAATGCCGCGCTCCTAAGTCGAGCGGCAACAATCTCTCATTCGACAATGTCCTACTTTGCACACTTAATACACAAATAACTATAACTTTATATTAAAACAGTGTAACAACTACTGGTATCTGCGTTGCCCGCGCAGCTCTTATTCAGTGTTTTGGTGAATGTGACAAAGTGACATCTACTAAATATCACAAAAATGAAACTAATGAAACTCCGCCTAAAAATTCTGTAAAGAATATCCAACTACACTAAAAAAATTCTGGAGATCACAACCAACAATCAACTCGAGGTCATTCAAACGATATTTTTAGAGTGTGATGTTAAACCATTAGATTTGGTAAGTGGGAGAAGGATAGAAAAAAGAGTGTCGCTAGTGGTTTTTCTTTACTGTGGTATAAGTAAATACAGTAATAATTTTCTCTCATTAAAAAAATATATAATATATTATTTTACATAAATTTATTAAAATAATTAAAATAAAGTATAATTCTTAAATAAACTCAAACAAATAATCAATATTTATTTTTACTTAATAACTATTGCCAATTATCTGTCGAAATGTAAAAATTCTAATAAATAATTTACAGTAATCATCCAAAAACTATTTTTGTGAAGAGTTATATTCGTTTTAAGTATAAAGGCTTTCAATCAAAAATAAAAAATATATATACGTAAACTTAATTATATTTATTCATGTTCAGTTTAATTTTAAACACTTATTCTATTAAGAGTTAAAACTATATTTATATGATCAGAATATTTAGGTTAATTAGTTCTCAAAAGTTTTTAATATTTTTATTAACCAAATATGCAGTAAGTTTCAAACTGAGAACATGGTAGTTACTGAAGATAAAATACTAACTTCCCGTTTATAATTTCTCTTTGACTAAAGTTAAGAGAAATGTTGGACGTACGAAAGATAATGGAACTTCACTTTATTAAAAATAACATGATTAGTTGATCAAGAATATTCGCCCATGAAGTTATATTACAATAAATAGTTAAAAATTTCAATAAAACTGAGAAAAAAAAATTAAATAAGTTAATTATAAATTATTAAAGACTCTATTTACTCCAAATTTTTTAGAATTTCCTTGAAAATATGAAACTATTTTAAGACATGTTTAATTTTACAAATGATTTTTAAAAAATTAACCTTATATTTACTAAAATAATTTACTTTGATACAAATATCAAATATATTTTTAAAGTTAAATAACAAAAAATATTTGTAAATAAATTTATGAAACATATGATTGTAATTTCAAGCAGAAATATAAATCAATAATATATTGTTGTGAATGTATATTTATAAATACCAACAAAATAACTAGATAGAATCATAATCCTGCAAGATTCATATAATTTTAAAAATTTCATTATTTCGTATCCATACATAAAATATGATTTAGTGTCACTTGTCAGGAAAGTATAAGCATGGAACATGTATGTGCATGCATGTAGCGAATCGAAATAAATACTGTGACGTCAAATCTAATTCAATCATGTCACACATTTACATATATCAGCAAATTGAAAGAGACATTATGTGGGTTGTTTCTATTTTAATGTGACATTTTTTATTCTTTTTTCATACATGGATATTATGGAAATTATAGAGGTTTATTTTGATTTGATATTTTTTTTTGTTTCCTGTTTCATGCTTTAGTTAAATTTGATTTATTTTTATACAATGTAATATTATATGTAATTAAATTTATTTATTCATTCTATGCTTATAAGTTAAATGCTTTAAAAGTTTCCGAAAAAATTACATCATAATTATTTATGAAAGGTTATGTTTCTAAAATACGATGTCATTATATTTTCTTTATTTAAAGAGACATTTACTTATTTTCCGATTAAAAAATCGATTTTAATCTTGCATTTTTCGATTCCTTATCTTGTCTGAATTATCCCTGCAAAACGATTTACACTTATTTCGTGTTTGAGCGTCTGATGTTAAATTTTCTTCATACTTTAAACACATTTTTCTCGAAATTAATTTTCTGAACTTGTTGGGAACAGAACTCAAAAACTACTATACCAATTTTGATCTAAGGTATTTTATTTTAAAGAAGACAAAATTTATTGGAGCTTGTGCTAGAATCAGCTATTTTTATGATCATTTAAAAAAATTTCGGGCATTTGAAAGTCTAAAAAAGTGGTCAAAAATCGACCAGATTTTCAGGTCGCTATCATTTTGTAAATTTTCAACAATTTTACCTAAAAGTAGCATAAGCTCCAGATTATTTTATGTAGATTTTAGTTTTCTTAGCCTATTTTGTAACAGATGACCGTAATAACCTGTGCGCTCTCGCCAGTGTATAAATGTCCGACCTGTAACGCTCGGACGTCCACCCACCTTGGAGGCGCTACAGATTTGACACGAACTTGAAAAAATTCAAAAAGATTTTTAAAATGTCTTTACTAAGATGCTGAAAATCTAAAGATAATATCTTCCTCCATATTCCTGAAAAGAATTCCCAAAAAAACACTTTTTTCAGGTTTAAAATAAGTAAATTCCTCCATAATATTATGCGGGCTATAGTAATGGTTAGATAATTAAAGAAAAAATTACAAGGTTGTGGGGGGAAGGGGCTGAGTATTTACTAATTTTTATTCAAACTCATATTCTATCTACTTTTGAAGTATTTTTATAAATTACAATATGAATGCAATTAACACAAGTACAAAATTCTTAAATTTGTTTTGAATGACTTCCAAACGGCTGATAGTTCAATTAGGTTCAGTAATTGGAGTCGACTGTCACTCATTTTTTTTTTTTTAGATTAGGTACAGTAATAATCATTTGAACATTAAAATTTGACTGTTCAAAATTGTTTTAATAAAATAAGTTCATTAAAAGATTTTTCAGCTAGTAAATATGTAAAAGTTTTAAAATATATAAGCATCCTAACTTTTTTTTTTCATTGTTTCTTTTGAGACTTTTATTGTAATAATGTGTTATTAACAAAATAATACAACTTGTCAGCTCGAAACATCTTTTTTAATTAATAAAAAATAAATGTTATAACTTACAAAGTAATCTGCTTTTATGAAAATATTAAGTATTTTTAGAAAATAAAAAATAAAATTGCATGTAGAAAATTAATTTGAATTATACCGCAAATAAAATTCCTTAGCTCCTAAAATGAAGTTATGTGCAAAAAGTACTTACGCTTGAAGTTTAAATAATGAAGTAAAATAACGTTCATGTAAAAATTAAACTCTATTAAGGAAGTTCTAATTAATGAGAACAAATATTTTGCTGCAGGAATTTCTGTAAGCTTAATAAATATTTAATAATAATCAGTTTATATGTGTTTCTACAAAAAAATGCATAAGGGTTTATTTAAAAACGACATGTGACAAAAAAGCTATAAAAGAGAAATATTTAAAACGAACCAAAAATTGAACCAGATTTTTCATGTAAACAAAACATTCGAAAATTGTCTGGTACATATTTCACATTTCACATCAGTCAGAAATAAAACGCGAATAAAACATAAAATCATAAAAATTTGAAATGTAGTCAGAAAGCAAAGTCATGTTAAAAAGCAACAAATAATTTGAAATGATATGTGTTGGTATGTATTTCTTATATTTGATATATTATATTTTATGATATTTTTATTTTATTATGAAATAATTTTAATATAAATTTAAATAAGCTATAACTTTAAAATTCCATTAAATTATTCCATAGTTTGCATATGCAAATTTTAATGATTATGTTTCAGCATAAATCATTTATAAATTATAATATCATAAATTGCTATTATGGTATTTGTATATATAATAAATTAATGAGTTTCATTTACTCGGAAAATATTTTTCTAATTATAAAATTGTTTTATATAACCTCTATGCGTCTAAGTAGTACAACTGGTTTGAGAATTTGAAGCAGGCTACGGTTAACTAATTAGTGTCCAAGGTTGCTTGAAATTCTATACTCAGCTAATTCAAGGGCTTTCGATCAAAATTATTTTAAAAGATAATGTGTACAGTTTTAGTGATTAGAAGAAAGATAAAAAAAGTATTTCGTTATTGTCTTTTCTTTTTTTGTATAATTGGAAAAAATACATTAAATAAAAAAAAATTTAAAAAAGGAAATTGAAATGATAAGGTAAAAGCCCCTATTATTGACAGGGCTCCTATTATTGACATATTATTGTATTTTATAGATTATTTAATTAACTTTATGATTACAACACAATAACCAATTTTTTTAATTAATTTTTAGATATTTTTAAATAAGAAAAAAGTAAAATTTTATGCCTGGATATGAATTATAAACATTAAAAAAAAATTTTTTGTTTTCGAGTAGATCATTATTGCTAGTTTATTTAACATTTCTTAACAATTTCGCTAAGCGAGGGTGTATTTTAAAAAGCGAATTTTCTATATAATTCTGATACAAGCCTATCATTCAAAATTATTTGGGGTTATTTAAACACTAAATAATCTCAGAGTCATTGTTTTAGACTGATAAATCTTAATTATAATTTAGAAAAAGCGGGTGTCAATAGTAGGTACATGAAAATTAATATGTGTCAACTAGCGACAGCCTACAATTTTAAGTAACTTAACCTCTTTAACATACACAGCGGATTTTGTCTCGTGTAATTTTATAATAAACAAAAAATTTTAATTGGTACAATAAGATATATAAAGGTAAGTAGAAAAACTTTGTAAATTATTTAAGTATTGCAACCAGTTTGACAATAACTTTTACCCAGCAACTGTGTGCTGCTTTGCAATCTGTAAAAAATATCAATTTACCTATTATATTTAATTATATAATTTGCTGTTTTTAATTATAATATTTATCAACAATCTGTATTTAATAATTTATGTAATTTCAATTCCTTCGCATTAGACCTGTCAATAATGGGGTCTATGGGATGTCAATAGTTGGCCCTCATACCATTTCACCCTGTCAATAATACCTACACTTGAGTTGCTGATTTCAAATTAAAATATTAGTCATTTAATTAACGATTATTTAAGTATACAAATTAAAATACACTAGTAAATAAACCAATTAAAATGTCCATTACAAAAAAAAAA
>CM008234.1:9472727-9498481 GCA_002278615.1 Pogonus chalceus
TTAAATTTAATTAAAATAAGAAAATTTTAGAATTCTTTTTTGCTCATTAGTTTGAATTTATTAAGTTAAATATATTAAAAGACAAATTTTAATTTATTACCTGCTTTATTTTGATTACATTTTTTAATATAATGCAATATTATAAAATAATAATATATTTCTGTAATTATAATTATAAAAATAATTATTGATTAAACCTTCAAAAATAATTAAAAAAAAAAACTAAAAGTTTAATATATATATATATTCATTTTATTCAAATAGTTTTATCAAAGAAGGAAAAGTGTTAAGAACGAAAATCATCCAATTTAAAGTGTAACAAATTGAATTTAATTTAAATTCATGAAAGATTTTTACAATGAAATTCATTTCTACAAAAATAAATTCCTTTGAATACCTGTTTAAAAGTGTGAACAAATATGTAAAAAGTATTCTTTGATATAAACAAAGCGGAATATAACATCAAAATAAAATTTTATTATTTTCTTGTTATAGGGGTTGTTAGATTTTAAATAAAATTGTTTTACCGATTCAAAAATTAGTATTAATTAATTAAATTATTCTAGCTTATTAATCAATATAAGTTTTATTTGAATTTATCTTATATTAGAATAAAATACTTATTTTCACATTATTGTACCTATACCTATATTATTGTATGTTGTAAATTAAATTTATGCTTTTATTGTAAGTTTTGTTTTGTTGGCATATTTACGGATTCTATGTAACATTTTACTAATAGCATTTACATGTTAATACTCGTATCACATTGTGCATTTATAATTGTGTTATAATTAATTATAACTTTTAAATTAAATTTAAATAAGTTTTTATTAGCAACAATAGTATTTATGGTATTTCATATAAACTACTTTAAAGTTTTGAAAAAGTAAAATATTAAATATTCAATTTTAATATAAATTATTTTTAAATTAAAGAGTAGTTTTTCTTTTTATTTTATNAGTAGAAAAATATAAAATAAAAATGTAACATCAGGAATTTCGTTAAATAGTCGACTTCCTGTATAAAAGGTATTCCAATCATTGCAATGAATGAATTAAGTTCAGACACGTATTTAATGTAACTGTCAAACATTTTTCAACACATTTCGTTGTTTACATGAAACGTATGTGAATTTTTCATACAGACAGTTATTTTTCTACTAAATCAACATTCGCATCATAATTAATTTTTAATTTCCCGATTACATCTTATTACTCCAACAGGTAATGTAAACGTAGTGACTTGACGCATCATAGTGGAATGGGTTTCTTACGTGATTTTGACTATAAATATAAATTATTAAAAGGGCCAGAGAGGAAGCAGCTACCGTTACACTTCAGTAAGTAATGAAAGCACGTTACGCATTTTCGTTATGCTCCGATGTATGGTTTACATTTTAAATGATACACACGTGTACCAAATTATTCTAAATGTATAATGAGTGAATATTTTATGATTTTCAATTACCTACTTGCTTACTATATCGATTAGTCTTATTTCTAAATAGTTCAAAATAATGTTCTTATAAAATATATTTATTCGAAACTAACTTTTAACTGTATTAAACGACAAACCCAACACACAACATACTTGTAAACAGTTAATCCTAAAGAAGAGTTCAAAAAATTATAAAGTTATAAAATTATTTAAAGATTTTCCGTTTATTAGTTCAATAAATTTTTAAGCCATGTTTTATTTAACTATTATTATCATAAAATAATCTTAACAAGTTTTATTCTCGAGTTTAATGGAGTGCTAAAAGTTGTTATAAATATACTTTTTATATAGTTTTCCGCACAATATTTCTAAACTATTCTTGGGGGCCCCCGAAAAAATTGTTTGATTGAGCTTAGGGCCTTATAAAGTCTAAATCCGGCCATGTTTATTTAACTAAATTAATTTTGACAACGGAATATTATTTATGTAAAAATATGATACAGGGAATCATGTGATAAAACACCAAAATAATTTTTAATAAATCTGGTACAACGTAAAAGAAGATAAAATTTATAAATATAAGAGCATCGTGAGTCATGTTCCTTAATTATTGGAATGAAAAAAAAAAGTTTCCCTGTATTTGTAACGTAAATTTTGATTCAATTAAGAAAACTCTAATCAGTATATAGTCAAAGATCACGTCCAACGTTACGGTACGTTATATAGGGAGCTATCGCAACGACGGACCATCGTTCATAGCATGTTTCCTCCCTATCATCATCCTTTTTCACCAACATTTTCTCTCACTTCTTCATTCGTTCATTCCAGCTCGTCTGTCCTTGTTTTTGAATGAAGTCTCTCTCGCTTGGCTACACTGTCGTGGCCAATAGTTCGCTCATTCTGTTGTTTTTCCTCCGGTATATACCGGAGTCGGGAGTAGTTATAACTTCACGGAGTTTCACTGAATTCGTTGCGAGGAATCTCAATGGCACAGATTAGATACAGAATTCTGAAGAGGAACTTACTTGCATGAATGTGTGTATGTATGTACATATATATGTTTTATATGTTTTATGTGTCCGAATTCACTAGGGCAGATACTTTATTACGTCCATACGCTTTTGTTAGAAGTTGTGGTTATGTTTTACATATGTTTCTATGTATAATAATGATAGTTTCGACATTGTCTTTAGAAACCTAGTTTGTATAGCATGATATATGTATGTATCTACATATCTGCTATTTCAATTAAATTCTGTGCAATAATTCATGTATAAATTGATAAAATAAACTATATATTTAACAAAAATGTAAAGTCAATATTTATTTTAATAATAATTTTATTTAAAATGCAGTATTGATGACGTAATAAATGCTTATTCCGTATACATGTTATTATATTTTATTTTACATGATACTTTTTAATTGTATAATCTATAATCTGATGTTTAATTTTTTTTATTTTAATAAGTATTTGTTGTATAAAATAAGTAAATTTAAACAAGTTTAGTTTTGTCCGCGTATCAAAACACAAATTATAAAACTTAATTTTTATTAATAAAATTATTAATAGTAAACAATAAAAAAATACATATACAATGCACAAATTAAAAAATGTATGAAATATGAAAATAAATACGTAAATAAATAACTAACATTTTACATGGTTTCATTTGAGCGTATTTATTATTTTCATTTAATTTCAGGTTAAAATATAAAATAATATTTTGATGTTATTTCATGTATTGCTATAAAAAATATGATTTTCACAATGGAATATTATTTTATTACGAAATGTTTATGGTATGGTAACAATAAGTTTATTTTATACTGATCAGGGTATTGTTTTATTATTATTGTAAAATTGGAATTACATGTTTACAGATTATTTAATATATTTACATGTACATTTATTTTTTATATATAATATATAGTAAATTATAAATATAAAAAAAAAAAGTTATTTCATAAAATTTATTAAATAGATACATTACTACAGAATAAATTGATAAACTACCTCAAAAAATATAATAAATGTATGAAACCAATACTATTATTAAATTTTAACATATTGTTTAAAATTAAAATTACAATTACTTTTTAGATTTGATTATTTTATTATAGTAAAGCGCAATCTCCTTTTATAAATGAAGTTTTGTGCTGTACATTAAAATATAATTAAATATTTTTAAATGTAAACTTTTCGAATTTAAATTTAATGTAAAAATGGGGTTCTTATTCTAAAACTCTATTGAATTTAATAATGGTTACCTGGTTACCATATTTTAAGAAGTTTTCATTTTACTCTGTCACTTATCTGTTAAATTCATAACAAAATATAAATTATAATATTTCACAATATTTTATTTTAAGGTAACAAAAAATAAAGATATACTACTAATTAAAAATCTAAAATCAGATATTTCATTGAAACTAAATAATAATTATTTAAAGATAAGTGAAAGCTTACAGAATCCATATTGATTTTGATGAAATTGTTTTCAGATAATTCCGTACATTATTTATTAAATTTCCGGACAGACAGCTGAAGTGCTAGATTTTTATTCAAGCTATAATTGACAGACATAAAACTTACGATGGCCTGTTTCTAATTTTCTTTTTATTAAAATTATTTTGAATTTAACAATTTCACGTACTAAAGTGAGAAAAAATCTTTTTTTTTTTATTGAAAATAATTGATATTTTTGATAACCTCTCGAAAAATAGTAAAATCATTCAAATAAATATTTCATCGCATGTATTTTTATTTGTGGACCTGCCACGAAATAATGTAATTGTGTAATCATTGTACGTTTATATGGTACCACCCCGCGATCTGAAACGTATTATGTGTTGCGAAAAAACAGTTGTTGCTATATGCACAAATACTTTACAAAGAAGACACCAATCTTAAGAAAACCTGCGTACACTCCATATATAATTTTTTAAATGAAAATGCGACGTACTTCTCATTATTAAAAAATATATCAACTAAGCGTTAAGAAGATGAAAAAGATACTAACGTATGTCGAAGTAAAATATCTACTTATTATTATGTAATTACATTGATTCGTGGCGATGACTATATTTACTCTTATTACAACTCAATCTATTAAAGTGCAGTCATTGCCCAAAAAAATACCTTTAAAATATATAATCATCTTTAAATGTCCATAGGGATATGAGACGTATTTACATAAACATATAATTTGTTTATCGAAAATATTTGGTAAAAGAATGAATATATTAAGTAAAAATCTCACAGTAAACAGCTTTGTTGTCTAAAATTTTGTATTATTAAATTTTAAACGGTTTTTAATCCTAAATATGTACATGTAGTATCTTGTGTAGATAAAACAAAATCCTAACGTCATTGTAATATAGTTACCAAGTGAAACAAGTAAACCAAAATAAATATTGAACGTTGCAAAAAGCTTATTTAAAACATATTTGAAGCGTATATAACGTAATTATTAATTTAACTATGTACACAAAAGTTTTTACTATCTTCCGTTATAAATTACATGTATACCCTGATAAAGTTAACCGTATCCGTAGACCTAACTACGAAAGCTTTTGTTGTGCGGGTTGCTGGTTCATGCACACATGTACATGTTGGGTAGAATTAACGATTAAGTTTGTCATTGTACCATGCTCCTTGCTGTCCTTTCCTAATACATGTTTATACAGTTTAACAGATTCAATTCTGTATGTCAAGGTCGGATTTTAAATTTGTTAGGAAGTTTTAAACATTTTGAATTATTTATTATTACATGAAGAAATATTTATTGATTTTTTACCATACAATAAACTCACATTTTAAATAATTTTTATCTTATGTATTTTATATCTAGTTTAATTATATTTATTATTAAATTATCTAAAAAATTTAACAATTATATTGTAATGGAAATATTTTGGCATTCTTTGTATTTATTTATGTTATAATTTCGAGAGAATTTTATTTTCTGTTTTAATAATATATTAGTTTATACAATTCTTTTTATACAAAAGTGTTTATTTGTTAATTAAAAGCCTGATATTTTCTAGACTTATCGCTAAGTACTTGTGCACCTCTAGACTAATAAAAAAATGAGAAATTGCTAGAAATTGTTATTCTCAAACAATCCGGTTTCATTTACATTATTAAGCAAGTCTTATATCATGACGGCGAATTGAAAACAATAGCAAAGTTGACGTATTTTTTAAATGTCTAAGGACAAGACCAGCTCGTTTTATACCGTCCAAATTTAAGAGAAAAATAATTATTAAGACGGAAAATAATGTTTACAAAATATAAACAAAAATAAGCATTATTAAAACAACTAGATCTAACTTTCAAATTTCTTCTAAGAATTAGTATCTAAAAATAAATGTTTGTTCCTCCTAAGTCGTTATTTGTGTATTAACAGCGCAAAGTGGGACATTGTTGATTGAGAGATTGTTGCCGCGCGACTTAGGAGCGCAGTATTTTCTCGGAATCGACAATGTCCATTTGCGCTCGAAATACACACAAGATTTTTTCTACAGACGCCACAAACTTTAAGAGATATTTGAAATTTGTTTTTGGTGTTACTGTGACGTCACACTATTGCTATCTTTGCACTCTATAGAGTGTGGTGCGGAGTGAGATAGGAATATTAGTTTCGCCGTGACATCATATTGATATTATATATCAATTGTAGTTAAACTGAACACAATTGATTTTTTAATATATTTTTTTATAAATTAAACGAACTTTATTTTAAAATAATAAAAAAANACAAGTAATATTTTATAAAAATTTGGACAGCGAGCGTTTTTTCTACTTTGTCGCTTTAGACCGGCAAAGTACCATTTTGCGCTCACAAAAGAGGGCGCAAAACGCCTACTCTGTATAGCGACTATAGAAAAATAACTATTATAACATCAAACATTATTGTGCTGTTTTTAAATAACTTGTTTTTTAACTGATGCAAAATTTCACTAACAAAAGCATTGAAAGAATATTTTTTTTTATCTATATGCTTTTTAATAAGCCTTCACTATATTGCAGTTGAGTAAAAAATTGCATATTTTTTAATTTAGTGTTATCAGCATAATTTTTTTTTTAATTTTATTTTTTTAAACAGCAACAAAACGGCTGATTTTTAAAATAAGCTTACGTTGTATAAATTAATTCTGAATTTTTTGAAATACGAAAATAATTAAATATATTGTTTAATAGATTTTGAAAATTTATTTCTTAACGAATAAATTTAGCACTTGAAATTAAAGGGCACATTATTTCTATAAACTTTGCTTTTAAATAAAACTTCTATTTCCAACTCTTACAAATTCACAATATTTATATTCACATAAACTAGAATTTTCCTGAAAATACTGAAGTAGCAATGTAGCAATACATTTGTTTCCAGAACAACTTTCTTTGACGTCACACCAAACGGGGCAGGTTTAGTCGGGCACTTCACATCCGTTACAATAAAAACATTCAAACTAAAGATTAGACGCTTGAAAAATATTTTAATTCAAAACACTTATTTCTGTCAACACGCATACGATATGATAAAATGGAAGAAATCTTTAAAAAATTCATATTTAGGTTCATTTACATGAATATTTCATTTTTCCTTAACATAATTTTAGTTTCCTTTTTACGAAAATGGAATTGTAAATTATTTATTCATTCATTACTGAGAAATTCGTTAAAAGGATTTCATATTTTTCAATATTATAATTATTTAAATATCAGACTATTATATTATTATCATTTTTTACTAAATTTAAAATCTTCATGTTTTAATTATTGATTGTTTTATTGTTAATACGCAAGTTGACTGAATTCATGTCTGCGCTGGTTCCGGTATTTTAACTGCGGTTGTTGTATTTGTCGTTTTGGATTTTAATTGGTATTTTATTTTTGTTTTCCTTTTATTTATTCCTGTAATTTTTTTTTTGTGTTTTACTCTATTAATGAAAAATGAATAACTCATCAGCATCAAAATTAAATAGTCTTAGAATAATATATAATATTTTTTGTCATTTAATTTAATTTTAACAAATTTCTTTTAAAGAATAAAATATTGATAATTATTCTACTTTCCATAGCTTTGTTGTAATAAAGTGACTTTAAAACTTTCAATACTACAAAATAGTTATTTACATACCATGTGCGGGAACGACTGGTTCAGGGATAGAACGAATCCGGGAACCAAGTTCACGCAAGAAGTATGTACAATATTTTTTGTACGAAAAGTTTAAAACTATTAATTAATTATTTATATTATTTTNTTTTGTATGTTGCTAAGGTAACGCAATTCAACACTTTTCAATACATGAGTACAAAAAGGAAATTTTTATTTCAGAGAATATTATTTACTTACAAAACTTATAATTTTAAAATAGTAAAAATGCAAATGTTCATTTTTGAGGTATTTTATATTTTATTTTAATTTATTTAAATTAAATTTAAAACATCTTAAATAAAATAAATATTATTTGATATTAGCTTCAGAAAGTGAAGTTTGAAATTTGAGTGATTCAATTATTATTTATTATTTATATAATTTCTGTTTATGTTTTAATATGAGTTTCATTCAATTATATTTAAAATCTTAAATTGTGATATCATTGTTAGTCAAATATAAAGTTAAGTTACTGGAAAATTGTTAATTTTTAGAGTAACCATGATTTTACTCACAAAGTTGCAGTTGAAAATGGTACTAATTGTGAAGAAGTTTGCCAAAAATTAATGATTCTTCTTACATTTATTTTTAATTATTGCAATGAATGGTTGAGTGTTCTGTTATAATTTCTTTTAAACTGAATATTTAATTTTTTTTTTTATAATAATTGATATATTTTAATAAAACTTTAAAAAAATAAATATAGCAATATAAACAAAATTTATTTACCCAGTTTTTGACATATATAAACTGTCACTTTATTCTCTGAGGAATTTTTATTTTGTCATCAAAGTAACAAATGTAAAAAAGAAAAATTTTACAAATATTCATTTTTCATTTTAATACTTATATTACCAGGGGTATAAAACTCTAAAATTATTTTGAAAGATCTTGAGTTGTAAAGAATAAGTTACTATAGCAGCAAAGATGGTACAATTCAAGTTGATCATTCATTTTAAATACATATGTATATGACTTTAAGTCAACTTCAAAATTTGTCAAAATTTGTTCCAACTAGACTTTGTACCATCTCTGTTATCTTGAAAGTCTTTGAAAACATAATTTTTAGAAAGTAATGTTGTAAATAGTTTTAACAAGTGAAAGAAGGATAAAAAAAAAAGAATTTCATTATTGGCCTATACTCTGATATTACTAGACTTTGTATTGTAACGGAAGCGCCGCCACTGGTGCCTGGCCTTGTTGCGAACGATAAACAACATGTGTTTGTTTGAATACTCAGAAGAGTTCACGTACGACAGAAGGCAATCGAAAGTACCAGAAAACAACCGAAAATACTGGAAGACACCNCATTTATAAACATTTTTTTCTTATTATTTAACAACGTTGAAATAAATAAACGTTACAGTATTAATATATAATTTAATTTATTTATTAATAAATAAGTGTTTTACTAATTACATCTTTTATTGATCTTAAATTTCTGGTAAATCAAATATTTTTCAATTTATAAGTAAATTCAACGTAACATTACCTTTTTTCATAATATAAATTAACTGCCTCCATAGCAACATAGCAAACTAAATCTATTGATTTCTGTTTGAAAATAATATGGTATCCAATTGCAAATTTATTAATTCATTTTTCTCTCTAAATGCATACATATTATAATCACAGAAATAAAAATGATAATACCATTGTAAAGAAAAACCAGTAGCGACACTTTTTTCTATCCTTCTCCCACTTACCAAATCAAATAGTTTAACATCACTCTCTAAAAATATCGTTTAAATGACCTCGAGTTGGTTGTTGGTTGTGATCTTCTGATTTTTTTTAGTGTACTTGAATATTCTATAGAGAAATTTTAGGCGAATTTTCATTAGTTTCAATTTTATTGTGATATTTAGTAGATGTCACTTTGTCNCATTGTCAAACATTGAATAAGAGCTGCGCGGGCAACGCTGGTACGAGTAGCTGTTACACTGTTTTAATATAAAGTTAAATATTTTACTATACACCGTCACAACCAGCTACGACTCATGGTCATTTAAACTGAATTCCAAGTGTCACAGGCCTGATAATACCATAAAAATAATAATAAAAATAATAAATGATAATGTGCCATATTTTATATAATGTAAAATTAAATTTTACATTGTTAATACAAATTATTCAAATATTGCACTTATAACTTGATTATATAATCTTAATATACCTGTGAAATTATTTGCATAATTTTTGCTTGAATATTTCAATATGAACATAATGCTTTATATAATGTATATATAATTTTATTTACAATTAATTTCCATAATTACAAAATCATACAGATTTTTAATAAAATTTTCCTTTATAAACCTTTGATATAATAATTTGCATAATATTAAATTTTAAATAAGTTCTATAGTAGTTACAGTACAAACTACATGTAAAATAAAAACTTTCAGAATTTGTTATGAATAATTAATATAGCCTGGAAAACTCTCCTTAAATAATTCCATTTTTTATATAGCATCTACTTATATAGTATAGTATACATACTATGTAACATGTAATTTTATTGCAGTAATAAGTATACTAGTTATAACTTGTTAAAACTTGTTAGATATTAAGATTTATTATGAAATCTAACATAAAATTGTTCTAACTAAACAAAATTTACAGAAAACTGTGTTGTATATAAATTACACCGTTAAGTTTATTACAGAAAACTTTTATATTATGAGAAGTAAATAGCGTATAAAATTAAGTATATAAAGTTTACATACTAAATAAAAGATAATATTTAAGCAGACTATAATGTTTAAATTTGCTATGAAACTTTACATTTTTGCCTAGTTTAAAAGCTATTTGCAAAAACTACAACATACAGTAATTATAATAACAAGAAAAATAATTTAACAGTAATTTCCACAGCAGTTTCGCTTCATGAAAGTATCTAATTGAATCTTTGAAAATACATAGTTACGTATTCTATTCAGAGCTTGTAAGCTAACTTCGAACTTCAATTTCTATATAGCGAATGTGGTACGTGAGACGTTTAGAGACAAGGATAAACTTGTGGAGTCTAATATGATGGTTTACATTTGAATAAAAAGAAAAAACGAAGTGCGAAAATAGTATTTTTCTACAGTCGCTATACAAAGTACGCGTTTTGCGCCCTCTTTTGTGAGCACAAAATGGTACTTTGCCGCTCTAGAGCGACAAAGTGGAAAAAACACTCGCTCTCCAAATTTTTATAAAATTTTACTTGTTTACATTCTTAATGGAAATGTTTAGTCAAAAATAAATACCACTGTCGTTACCTACACATTTATTACCTTCACAAGTCAATCTGAAATATAATTGCTCTGTTAGTATATTACATAACCAAATTAAATATGCCCTGCTAAGAAGTATAGAAATAAAATAGGGCATTCATTTACAAAAACAAAATTGAAAATGCTTAAATTAGATTGAATAGCTTATTAAGAATAGAAAATAACGACAAATGATTTTTTTATTATTTTAAAATAAAGTTCGTTTAATTTATAAAAAAAAAAGATGTTAAAAAATCAATTGTGTTCAATTTAACTAAAATATTGATAAATAATATCAATATGATGTCACGGCGAAACTAATATTCCTATCTCACTCCGCACCACACTCTATAGTGTGCAAAGATAGCAATAGTGTGACGTCACAGTAACACCTAAAACAAATTTCAAATATCTCTTAAAGTTTGTGACAACTGTAGAAAAAATCTTGTGTGTATTTCGAGCGCAAATGGACATTGTCGATTTCGAGAAAATGCCACGCACCTAAGTCTCGCGGCAACAATCTCTCAATCGACAATGTCTCACTTTGCGCTCTTAATACACAAATAACTATTTTTATTTAGTTTTAAGTTATCGAAAAATTTTATTTAATAATACAGCATTATTAAATAATCTTTTTAAGAAAGGGTAACAATATGATTTGTGTGAAAAACATTCTATAGCCTTATAAAAATATTAAAGTCTATATCCACAAGTACTAATTAAGAATAATATTGAAAATTTTTAGCATCACTTAAATTACTTTGTTAAATTTGCTGTTAGGCAAACTGATGCAAAAAATATTTATTAAAGTGAAGTGGGATAAGTGCAGACTAATTTTGTAAAGTTGGATTTTAAACTTATGTATTTTCAGTCTGGTATGCAAATACTTAACGCTGTCTGTATTAAATGTTTTGTACAGTAATTGCTTGTGAATTAATATTACGTAGGATTCTAATTTTTCTTTAAAAAATCTATTTTCATATGATACACTACAATCTGTCAACTATTCTGCACTTTCCTCCGAAAATAGATCAAGAGCGTAACTTTGAGTGAAAATGCTTTCAAACCTTGTTTCATGTGCAATAGGGCAAGAGTATAATTATTAAAAAATCTGCTGTAAATGCTTCCTATTCTATCAGTTTATTTAGTTTAGTTTTATAGATATCCACATTTGAATCAAAAAGTGGTTTCCACTAAAATATGAAAGGGTTTCAGTGATATAAAATAAATATATTTATTATAAACCAATATATGCACTTGCCCCGTTTACGAACTTACCCCACTCCATCTTATATCGATTTTGAAAAAGATTATAGCTTACCATTCGACTCTGAATGTTCAAAAGATATGAGAACCTATTTAAATATATAAATAAACAAATAAATCATTCGGTTTGCTTAGAAAATAATAAAAACTATATTTCTTCAAAGATTCGTTACTAGTTTATATAAATCTATGAGATTTTTATTTTTGACTTTCTTCTGCTTCTTAGAAAATATAACTTAATACCTTTATTTACTTTTAATTTGATATTAAAATTATATACACGCATTTATTATTAAAATCAATTGAATTGTTTCAGGTTTTTTTTATTAATTTAAACACTTTTGATCGTTTTTAAAAATGACGTAAAACTAATATTATAAAACTTCAATCGATATAAACAATTTAATGAACGCTGCTATTTAAAGTTTAATTTAAATTACAATTTTTATGTATTATTAACGAAAAATGATTTTAAATCTTTATTACTATTTTGACAGAAATAGAAAGACAGTACCGAAACATTTTTTCTTCCTTTACCACTTGCTTAGACTCTATTTACGATATCACTTTATAAAATTTTAGTTTGAAAGACCTTGAAGTAGTTAGGTTCAAAATTTTAAGGAAGCTGTCCAAATCACATGCATTAGATTACTGTTTGATACAAAATGAAAAATTATTATTATGATATATTATATTTAAAATTAAATTTAATATAATTACATGCATAAAATGATTAAAAAAAATTGTTCGCTTTCTTAAAGTTTTTATTTTACCACTGAGGCACATTTCGGCGACAAAATAACCATCTTCCTAGTATATCGTACTCGGAAAGTATGATGACAGTAAATAAAAAGTGAAGGAAGAAGACAAGTTGTTGTATTATCTTATATTTTTTTATTATTTTTAACTTCTTGTCGGCTATCAAACCTTCACTTTAATATACAGTGGAGAGCAAAAGTATTCGTACTCTCTATACTGAAAAACTAAAACAGTCCTAGAAACTATAATTTGAAATTTAAAATTATCAATAGTATCATATTTTAATAAATAAAGTTAGTACATCAATTTACACACATAATATTTTTTTGAAAAATCTACAGGATTAATTTAACAAATATTTAAGAGCAAAATACTCTAAATATGAGTTAACAAATGTATTCGTACCTTTGAGTTTTGTTAAATTAGTTTTCCAAGAAAAGTGTTTTAATGTAAGGGAAACATTTTTATGCATGTTTTAAAGATTTTTCTACAATATTAAAATACTTTTTGCATAAGGTTCAATTTTAAATCAGTTTTATTAGTGCAAAATCNTTGAGTATATTTGTTTTAAGGAGAGTATTAAAAATAATCTGTTAAATGTAACGTGTAGCTCGAAAAATGAAATAACCTGGGCCTATGTTTTCCTATAGACCTTGCATATGTATTGTATTTTTCGAGTTACACATCACATTTAACCTGCTGTTTTTAATACTCTCCTTAAAGTAATCAAACTTAAAACTTTATAAAATCTTTGCTGCTACTTAAGACTATTTTTTTATGCTTTATTTTTCAGATCTTTTGCAATAATATTTATAATAAACATATCTTCACCTTCACGTGCTGTTAATTGTTTTGGGCAATCACTTCTTTGTATACTATACACTTTATCTTCTTTTTCTGAATTTTGTTTATTGTTTTCTCTCAATGATTTGCTTCAAGTAATGTTATTTGCTATAAGGCGATATAATTTTTTCTTTTTGCCTATTAATTATTACATTTCTGTCCTCTACTGTAGCTTTTTTACCTTTAATTACAACCAATTTTGATTTTGCACTAATAAAACTGATTTAAAATTGAACCTTATGCAAAAAATATTTTAATATTGTAGAAAAATCTTTAAAACATGCATAAACATGTTTTCCTTACATTNATAAACATGTTTCCCTTATATTAAAACACTTTTCTTGGAAAACTAATTTAACAGACCTCAAAGGTACGAATACTTTTGCTACCTCATATTTAGAGTATTTTGCTTTTAAATACTTTTTAAATTAATTTTGTGGAATTTTCAAAAAAAATTATTTATGGTAATTAATGTACTAACTTTATTCATTAAAATATGATACTATTCATAATTTTAATTTGCAAATTATAGTTTCTATGACTGTTTTAGTTTTTCAGTATAGAGAGTACGAATACTTTTGCTCTCCACTGTATAATGTACGAAATAATTTTTAAAATTTTGGATCATATTTACTTATAATTGTATTTGTCATTTGATTGATGAATTTATTAATAAAATAAACTCAAAGAAGAGATTTATTTGAAACCTTGTTTAAAATTTAATTTATATAATACAATAAAATTTGTTTTAAGCGATTGACATCACATAAACAATAAATTATTGTGTTGAAAAATTGATTGTACAGTGTATCTTAATTTAATATAAAAATATTATTTTTCAATTAATTTTTCGACTCTGCTGCTATGAGTTTTAATAACAGATGCTCAGATTCTTGGCTTCAGTTAATTAATTTTTCTAATGTATTGGTGTGTATCTCATTTCAATTTGTCTTAAAATATTCTAGAGGCTTTTTGTCCTACTTAATTATAATAACAAGATTTACTTATAACTTTTATGAAAGAATATTGCAAGTATATTTATTGAAAATTCTAGCCAAACGAAAAATGGAATGGAAATTAAACTTCTACATTATTGTTTAAACATGTAGTAAAGGGCAAAGCTAATACCACTGTTTACATTGTTAGTTATTATAATAGTATGGGACTTGGGACAAAAAGAGAGTAAATATTCCAGGTTCCACTCATTGCAGACTAGTAAATTATATTTGCATGTTAAATATTTTCGTTATGCTATTTTATATTGACCCCGTTTTGCGGTTTCATATTTTCGTAATAGTTTTAATATGTTAAAGTAAATTTTGACTATTATCTCAATAAAAATTTTATAGTTTTATGTCAGAATTTTATTTCCTTTTATAACCAAACACGTTTATCTTCTAAATGAAACGATCATGTATTTAAAATTTTATAAAGATAATATTAATTTGTAATTTGTTTTATTTAATTTATTAACAAAAAAAAAAAAGTATATATTAAAAAATATTTTAAGGGGGGGGCCGTACCCTGGCAGCTCTAAAAAACAGCGATATTGACAAATTTTTTAAAGTGTTGAATAACATTCAAATCATTAGAAATTTTCAACTATATTATAGCTCATATTTTAATTATTATTACAAAGTTTTTTGAAGTAAAATTATTAATATTTGAAGCTGTGATAGCCCTCGGAGTCAGAAACCTCCAAATAAAGGCACCTCCATGGGTGCCAAGTCGTGATCAGTCTTTAAAGAAGATAGGATAAAATCGTTTAAATTTTGTTAAACTATATATGATTGGCTATCGTGAAGCATAGGATTTTTAAAAAATTCAAAATATTGCAAAAATAGCAGCATTTTTTTGTGAGAAAAAAATGCTATAAATTTGTTTATAAATAATTTAAAAATTAAAATATTAAACAATTTCACGCTTTACGATAAAAAAAACAGTTTTACATATTACCGATAAAGATTAAAGTGATTTTATTGAATGGTTCCCGAGAAAAAGTGGCACCCACTTTGAAAAATGTGTTTAATCTTTTCGTACTGTAGTTAATGTATTGTACGGCCTCCACAATTCTTCATGTATCTTTGCAATGACTTCGAATATCAATAAACCCTTTTAGAGGGTCATTATCGACAGGATAAGGAATAGATTTATTCAAAAAAAAATTTTTCTGGAACTTTCAGGGTGGGATCCCTCCTTAATTCATAGAAGATGGAACAAAGATTAATTAAAAATGTTTTATTTATTTTAAAATATAGTCTTGTACTTTCAAATTTCATGTTTGTAAATAGATATTTCATTACAGTACCTATGTTAAAATAATATCAAAATCGATTAAAATTTTTATTAAAAAATCATATGCATTAGTAACGCCGTATTTATTAACTTTTCTTTGTTTGATAAATATCATAAAAATAATAATCATCTTATAAAGTAAACTAAATGTTCTGTATATATTTTTAAATTTCCTGACTTAACATGAAAGAGAAAAAATTTAACTTCAGCATACCATAAATATTTTTTGTTCTCACTTTCTTAATAAATATTTTCCAAATTTAAATGCCCGCCTCCAGTTTAAACTTAATTAAACTGCAATAACAACGCTATATTATTTATTAGTTTTCTTAATCAATTTAGCAATATTAAATAAATGAATAATAAAATCATGCATTAATGCAAAAACTTCTAAAATACTTCATGCAATAGTTATTATCAACAACTGTAAACAATATTATTCAATAATAAGAAAATAAAACCGCTAAAATTATTTACTAATAATAATACGAAAAAAATACAGTGTCTAAACTGTCTCAAATATATTTCATTTTCCAATATCCCCCAGGCTAACTCGACCCTTTAATTACATAAGCACATTTTGACGCTATCTTTGTCACCAAATAAAATAATACAAAATTTAATATTTAATTTGATATATGTATAAGTAAATACCTATTCATTTTTATGTAGGTTAATGTCTGTATATATTGTTAACATAATATATATATATATATATATATATATATANTGAGTCACTTAACTGGTATGTTCATGTTAATATCATATTCTTTTCAATAAGTACATAAAGTGATTACAAACACGCATGGAGGAACAAATACGTTTATATTGTATGTTTGTATATAATGTTTTTCAATTTATACTTGTACATTTTTATTGAATTCTTTCAGCGCATATGTAAACTTTAAAAATTACTTTAATACAACGGAATTGCAATTTAATATTTAAACTATACATTGTTATATGTATAACATGTAATTTTAAAATAAATTTATTTTTCTTTGAATATAAAATATTCCGTTATATTAATTTCAATTCTTTTTTATCCTATTTCTAATAAATTAATACGTTAAGGACTGTGTTTTCTTAAATGAGATTTTGGTACATTTTTAATTAAAAAGTTGCGTGATGTTTCGTTGGCTGGTGTAAGTCTCAACAAAACGTTTTAATTAAATAATACAGAAAATTTCATCTAAAATAAGCTTAATAAGTAATGAATATAAATTTAGTAGGCCTATATTTTTTATAAATAAATTAAATTAATAATATTTTTATATTTTAATAAAGATATACAAACATATTTGCATGTATATTTATTAATAACTGAAGTATATCTGAATTGAAAAATAAAAAATCTGATTATGATCTAAAATTAGGAATAAGTCAGTTTAAAAGTTATGATCTTAATTTGTCCTGATTAGTCCGAAATTAAGATATTATATCTGACTTTGCAGACCTGATTTTATTATGCAAAAATCGTAAAATTATATAACAATGTACCGTTTTTTAAGTAATAAACTTTATTTAAATAATTAAAAAATTACTCCATGTAAATTTAACAATTGAAATAAGTTTAAATTAAATTTTATAAAATCTGAAGAAATTGAAATAGAATTGGCAATATTTGCGAGTTAAAATTTATTCTCAAAATTTTTATAATGTAAAACAGACCAAAGACGATCCTAATTTAGGTTTAACGTAATATCAGATCTAAATTAAGTAAAGTACTTTGGTCTATAAAATTTTGGTAAATGTATTTATTTCGAAAATGGATAGAACAGAATCAGGTCCAAGTAAATCAAAAGCAGAACCAAAAAATCAAAACAAGGTCATTTTATTTTCGGCTTTTTGAGAATTCAAAAAAATAAGGTACCGACTCGGGTGGTGATATTGTATTAGTTATTTGGAACTGTCATTCATTTTAGTGTAATTTCCTTTTTTACTTGTTTAAACATGATAAGATTTCTATTATATTATTACATTATGACTTTTTTATCAGATAAATTTAATTAATAAAAAATATATCAAAATGATATTTAAATAAAATCAATAGATGAATGTATTTACACTCGTTAAAACATTTCAAATAATTAAATAAATTCATCTCTAAAAATTAAATGATAATGAAAAAACAGAAATATTCATAAAATAATTAAAAATTTGTTTGAAACAAACTGAGTAATTTATTTAATTAAAATGATATTCATTAGTTTTGTTTTTGTAATAAATAAATATTAACAATAAATACTGAATTTTTCGGCTGTACCTCCATTTATCCATCTCGGGATCATTCAAATTAAATATAATGGAAAGATTAAGGGGTCGATTAAATAATTCCGATAGTGAATTTTAATATCGAAAATCTCTTGCACAGTGATGCTGTTTTTTAAAATTATATATAAATTATTGGTGCAAAGTGACGTTCGCTGACGTCGAACGTCCTGTTTTGATAACTTTTACTTTAAAAATTATAAAATCGAACCATAAAAGTAATACCAATTAATAAAACAAATAAGTTTATTGGAAAGAAAGATATGATTTTTCAATTATAATTCAATTTAAATAAAATACGTTTAGTTTAATAGTTCAAAAGATATGTTTGTAAAATTTTACTAAGAATCTTTTAATAGTTATTTGTGTATTAAGAGCGCAAAGTGGGACAATGTCCATTTGCGCTCGAAATAAACACAAGATTTTTTCTACAGTCGCCACAAACTTTAAGACATATTTGAAATTTGTTTTTGGTGTTACTGTTATGTCACACTATTGCTACCTTTGCACACTATAGAGTGTGGTGCGGAGTGAGATAGGAATATTAGTTTCGTCGTGATATTATATTTATATTATATATCAATTGTAGTNAAGGTAATAAATGTGTAGGTAACAACAATGGTATTAATTTTTGACTAAACATTTCCATTAAGATTATAAACAAGTAACATTTTATAAAAATTTGGACAGCAAGCGTTTTTTGCGTTCTAGAGCGGCAAAGTATCATTTTGCGCACACATAAGAAGGCGCAAAACGCCTACTTTGTATAGCGACTGTAGAAAAATAATATTAAGGTTTTCGTACAATAATTCATAAAACTTAAGGTCATATCACAAATACGAAATTTTAAAATCGTTTTCAGATCAAATGGAAGAAGGCTGAAAATAAATTTTGTTACTGGTTTTCCATTACAGTTTACAAATGGTTCTCATTACTCGTTATGATTTTATTTTAAGATTTTGTTATTTATTCAACATTTTATGAAATTTATGTTCCAGTAATAGGTTATTTCTAGTTTGTTATCCAGCCACATATAGTAAGTTTATTTTTAAGTTTACGTATTTGAAATTCAACTCAAGACGTTTGAAATAATAGCTAGTCACTATTCTAATTGAAATTTTAAATGTCAAAAATAAAATATATTTTATTTATAAAAAAAAAAAGCATTTTTTTTTCTAAAATATTATATTCCATTTAGAATATATTATTTGACCGTATACATTTTATTTATTAAAATTTGATTTCCCATGAGTTGAAACGTGTGGCACATAGAATGGCAGAGAAGTATTTTAATATTCTAAACATACTGAAATAAATTTGCTTCTGAAATTTAATATAGAATACATAGTAATTTATACCTTTTTGTAAAATATTCTATATAAATGCAAAACAGAATATATTTATGTACAAATATATGAACTATATAATAGAATTTATATATTATTTTGTTTATTTCATTAGTATAATTGATAATTGAAATACACTTTTTTAATAACTTAAAACATGCATGGTTTTGTTTTTTGAAAATTCGAGAATTTAAAGATCAAAGTAGCACTACTCATATTAGTTTAAAAAATTAATTTTTCTATTTTTTAATTTTTTACTTCTTGTTATTTGTTTAACAATCATTGCAACCAATGATTATTATTCCATATTTTCTTGTTATACTGCGGTTATTTTTTAATTTCTATTCATTCGTTCCTAAAACAAAATAATTTAATAATATTAAAAGTTAAAAACCAAGTCGTTGATCAAAATTTTATTTAATTTCATCTAACGACAACAAAACGTTTAAAAATCAAATTAATTATGTACAAAAATCTCAGCTACTCTATATGAAAAAAATAAATCTATTATTTTCTATATTTAAAACAAAAAAAAAACAGTTTTTAGATTAAATCTGTTTTATTTATAACACAATTTTTAAATTGTGTCTTCTTTGTTAAATGTTACATAAAATTATGGTCCTATAAATTATTAAATAGAACAAGAGAAGTTACTATGTAAGATAAATAGAATTAAATTAAGTTATCCAGCTCTTGATGCTCTATAAAGTAAAAAAGAGGTCTGGATCTGAAAACACAATCAATTATTACATTTACGCCAGGAAAAGTTGACCACAAAACCACAGCTATTAAGTAAAACCACTACAAAGAGATGAATAAGTAAAATATATGAGAAAATAAGTATAATAGCTTATAAAATTTTTATTACATTGTATCATGAATGGTTAAAACTAATTTAAAGTTTTAATATTTTTGCACGTTATATAATAGTGATTGAATACCCAACCATTATTTAGATAGTAAGTAAATGATAAAGTAATGAACTATAAAAAGTGAGTTCTTTCCGGTAATTTACTGATGGGTATTTAATAATATTAATAGCTTAATAAAGTACGTGAGGCAATTGAAACTCGTTTTAATTGATTTCAACGATATATCATCCAATATCATTAATTCTCTAATGAGTGTTGCTTCCAATTCAATTTTATTGTTTACTGAATTGTAAATTATTACCATCATAAAATATTGATTTATCTTAAGTTGAAAATCGTTTTATTAGGTATAAATTTGTTTGTAGTAGTTTTATTTCATCTATAAACTTTTCAAAAATCTATTTACTGTTTTTATATATGTTTAAAATTTAGGATTTTGATTTCAAAACAGATTATTCTATCTGATAAAGTGTAGTTCTGACTACAAAACCCCTCAATTATGTTAAATTTATGGTCATTTCTAAGAAGTCAGGTCATAAATTCTTTAATTCAGAACCTTTACTTCCTTAACACTTGCTTCAAAATCTTACGAATTAAAAGGAACTAGTTCTAATGAATGCTTAGTTAGATTTTTGAAAATAAAAATTAACTATTTTTTAAATTAAATATTAACTTTTTTTTTTACATGACCAAAATAAAAGTTAAATCTAATTAAATATATTTATTTGAGTAATCTTCTATAAATATTTTATACTGCATTTATAAAAATTATTCTAGAAAAATTTAAATTTATACATAGGATTTAATTTAATCAATTTTTACAATTATACGTGGGTTTAAAATTATATNCAAAGAAATTTAAATATTCTTGAAGCAGTCAAAATGCCAAAAAATAAAGACAGATTACTTAATGCGAACCTTTCTTCATTAAAAGTATTCCATTTACAATTTTTCCTAATTTCCTAGTAACTAAATCTTTGCATGTTTTAATTTGATTCTTACCTTATATAAATAGTTGTTATTTTTAGTTTTAAGCTTGGCAGATAAAATGCACATATTAGTGTCTTAATAATATTGTGAAGAAAAGATAAGCTTAGATTTTTATTTTTATTTAAATCAGGTATTTTTTAAATATTATAGGGATGGCCAAGAATTCTTACGTATTTAAATAATCTAATGCTGCTAATATAAATAATATATTTAATACAGGAAACATGGTTATATATGTATGTACATATATGTATATCATAAAATATAAAACAATAAAATTGTTATATAGCTTTGGTGAATTCTGTTTCCTGTTCCGTTTACATGATTTTTTATTTTATTTTACGAGAATAATAAATTCATATGTATATCCAATACCATTAGCTTACACACATATATTTTATTTATAAATGTTTGAATCGAATGTAGAGCATGAAGTCGATAAAAAATCCAACAGAAAACTGATTTAAATGTATGAAACCCAATCCACGTCCAAGCCTTATAAAATATTCCATTCATCTCAGCTCAGAGAATATTAGAAAGCTATCTGGTGAGCAGCGCCGAAGCTCATAACTCGAAACCTACACATATCTTATATAGCCTATAAGCGTACCACGTTTCTCGTTCAACTTCCCATACGAGTTCTTCAGTGCTTTAGTGCTTTACTTCTCGTTAGGTTACGTTACGCGGTGGTATGTTCCTGTGTCATATGGAAACTCAACGAAAACTTTACACCAAAAAACTTAAATATACGAGGAAGACGGTATATCATTTATTTATTTTCTCTTTCGTAAATTTCTACTTTTTATCAATGTTATATTTTATAACCAACATTTCACTATATCTACAAAAACTTAAAGATATATTGAAACTGATTTAATAGTTAAAAAAAAAAAGATAAATGAAGCTGATAACGCTCATTTCAGCATTTTTCTAAACTAAATTATTGATTATATAAATCTTTTTTCTTGTAAAAGGAAGAATTGAATTATTTTTTAATTGATTCATTGGTTCAAAATGTCAAAGTTTAAGGCCACGAACTAATTAGTTTATCAAAGTTTATATTCATATATAACGAATTCATTCAGTAATGCTACAATTAAAAAAAAAATATGCAACTTAAAAAAAATCCAGGTATATAAATCTTTACGATATTTTCCAGAAATACATACGTATATTTTAAATTTTTTCTTTTTGACAAATACAATTTTTTTTTGTTTGTTTTGCTTTTAACATTTTATTAAATTCACTAAACATTTTTCTTTCAAAACTCTTAGTAATTTCTTATCATCTTACATGAGTAAGCTTGATTTTGGATTTTATTATATGACAATAAAAATAAAAATTTCAGTGCAAACCATTTAGTTTCCATACACATAAAATTATTTTAAAACTTTTTTAAAATTTGTCACTTCTGGAGAGGTTCAATAGTTTAACTAATTATTTTTCTTCGAAAATAAACTTAATTCAGCTTTAAATCTTTAGTAATTATTTAGTCCGCTTATATTACGACTTGTTTTATTCTGTATAGAGTGGTACATTTGTTTCGTAATTTATACTTCTAAATAAATTTTTGTTTCGTAAATTTATTGATCTTATTTTATGCATTAAATTGTTAAAATATGTTCAATTTGGTTCATAGCACGGTGAAATATGAAGCTATTTGGGGCAATTATATAAAAACCTTTGCCATTACTATATGTGCGAAGCTAAATGTTGCACCTAACCCGAGTTTTTCGGTACTAGATTTTAAATTAACTTTAAAAATATCTGAATTCATAGTTTTTATTATTATTTACTATGTGATTTTAATTTTTTTTTTATTCCAGCAGCAATTATAGATTTCTTATACCTATATTATTATGTTATCCCATCAGGTTTCATTATCGGGCATATATAAGTTTTGATTTATTAAATGAAAATCGAATTATAAATACTTAAGTGTATATTGTTTCTAAGTACTAATGAAAAATATATTTGTATGAAGCTTAATTAGAGAAAATATTCTTTCATTTGTACTTCAAATATTCCCAAAGTTTTATCTAGGATATAACTTTAAAATATTTCACATTTTGCATGAATTAAATATTTTTATTATAAATCATAGTATAATCAAGGATATGAAAATATATTTTATTTTGAAGAAGCATATGTGGCAGAGGATGTATAATTTGTAGTTGGGTTCAGAGACGAGCTGACCGGTTACATTCATTGATTTAAAATGAGTAACAACTTGCCTCAAATTCTAAGCTCAACTGAAAAGCCATACCACCACAGCTTGTCTACCACACTTTTACACATACTAATCTGAAAATAAATTTAAAAGAAGCATGCTAGCTTTAGCTAGATATTAATAGAGAAATCTTTTATCTCCTTCTCCTTTTATTCTAGTTGAAATACATACTTGCGCAAAATACCGTCTTCCTTTTTTGAACCGGACTTGACACCGACTTGACTTCAGTAGGCAGTAATCCCTATTTCTAACATTTATTCCTTATATCTAACTTAATCATAACATTCATCAATTCATTTTAGACCTAAACCTAATCGACCTACTCTAACATCAACCCATTTCTCTTTAAATTTTTAACTAAACCAAAAGTTCCTGATTTTAGTTAATCCTAATCATACACCACTGTAATTAAATATTTAGCTAACTGTCATCTTTTTTCTAAAACTTTGACGTATTCTCTATCATTTTTTTTAATTTGTTCTGCATTTAAATATTTCCAAAGTCCCTTTTTCAAACATATTCAATTATTGAAACTTTATATTCATCAATTTTTACGATAATAACTTACGTCAAAAAAGTACGTCCTAACTTACCAAATCTAATTTAGCTAATATTTTTCTCATATGCTAATGCACATTCTTTGTGCTAATGTTTCCCTGTTTGTCTTTACTTTCTTTCGTTTACAAATTCATTTAAAAAACTTAAACAAATTTTATTATTACTGTTGTTTTAAATTATATGACTAAAAGATAATATTTAATATAAATATAATTTCAAAACATATGAAATAAATTATAATAACTATTTTTTTAAAATAATGTTTTAGATTAGGAAATTTTAATTGTAAATTTTTAAAAGTAAAATGTTACTGAAAATATATTATTTTTATTTCTAATCAAGGACTTTTGGTTTAGTTCAGGTTTGAAAAGAGAATAACTATGAACAGGGAACTAGTTTAGAAATGAGTCGATATAAGAGTAGGTCCATTAGGTTTTAGATTAGAATGAATTAATGAATGTCAACATTAAGTTAGGTATAGGTTATAAAGTGTTAGATATAAAACTTACCGCTTACCGAAGCCGGTGTCAAGTCTGGTTAGAAAAAGGCTGATTACATTGTATGCAAGCATTTATGCTAACTAGAATAGAAGAAGATAAAATATTTTTTCTACAGTCGCTATACAAAGTAGGTATTTAGCGCTCTCTTTTGTCAGCACAAAATGTTACTTTGCCGCTCTAGAGCGACAAAGTAGAAAAAACGCTCGCTAACGTTATCTACATCTTTATTACCTTCACAAGTCAATCTGACGTATGATTGCTCTGTCGGTACATTACATAACCTAACAAAATGTCCTGTTATAAAAAATTTATTATTTTTTGTTATAGTTGATGACTCTATTGTGGCGACTGTAGAAAAAACTTGTGTGTGTTTCGAGCGCAAATGGACATTGTCGATTTCGAGAGAATGCCGCGCTCCTAAGTCGCGCGGCAACAACCTCTCAATCGACCCAATGTCCCACTTTGCGCTCTTAATACACAAATAGCTATTTCTATTTATATCTAGCTAATGTACATATACATATTTTCTTAAAATGCCAATACCACATGTTAGATATTTAGTATGTGTGTAAGTGTAGTTAAGTAGCACTGGTGGTGTGAATTCTCAGTAAAGCTTTGAATTTGAGGCAAATTGTCCCTCAGTTTAAATCAATAAATGTGACCTGACAGCTTATCTCAAAACAAAACTTGAAATTATACATTTACTGCCTTAAATGGTATTCCAAAAATTCACTTTCATACTCTTGATAATACTATAATATGATATAATTTCTAATGAAATTGGTTTTAGTTGATAATAAAATTTTTAATTAATTCAAAACTTGAAAAAGCAAATAATAATTTTTCAGTAAAAAAGAAAGTAGGCGGAAATGAAATTATTGTGTTATTTTATGACTTTTTTTTAATAAAATTAGAATAATAATTTTCAAAATAAATTTTAATTTAATAATCACGATATAATTA
>CM008234.1:9504428-9516783 GCA_002278615.1 Pogonus chalceus
AGTATATTACATAACCAAACAAAATATGCCCTGCTAAGGAGTATAGAAATAAAATAGGGCATTCATTTACAAAAACGAAATTAAAAATGCTTAGATTAGATTGAATAGCTCAGTAAGAATAGAAAATAACGACAAATGATTTTTTTTATTATTTTAAAATAAAGTTCGTTTAATTTATAAAAAAAAGATTTAAAAAAATCAATTGTGTTCAGTTTAACTACAATTGATATATAATATCAATATGATGTCACGGCGAAACTAATATTCCTATCTCACTCCGCACCACACTCTATAGTGTGCAAAGATAGCAATAGTGTGACGTCACAGTAACACCAAAAACAAATCTTGTGTGAATTTCGAGCGCAAATGGACATTGTTGATTTCGAGCAAATGCCGCACCAATGTCCCACTTTGCGCTCTTAATACACAAATAACTATTACATGATTGTTTTTGAATGCTTAAATTACACTTACTTTAAAATTTTTTTTTATTAATATTTACAAATTGGAATCTGTTTCCTATGTATATTTTATCTTGTAAGTAATCCAGGGATATACATAAATGCAAATATGGATAAAAACACTAAATGATTTTATTAGCAGAGATACTGTTATATAAAACATTTTTTCATTAATTATAATATTGATTAAACATTATCCTGAAACAATATCTACATTAAAATAATTTCATTCGGCAGAAATCCATAAAAATAAAAATATACAAATAACTGCTTAAAATGGTGTTTTTATATCCAGCTAAATGGCTACATTAATGAAGTTTAATTATATTTTTTGTAAATCTAATCAATAAATACTTATTTAATTTCGAATGTAATTTACATTTTAAAATAACAAACTATCAGATTTCTCATTCGGTAGGAAATTAAAATTCAATTACATTAAAACATTTCAGTCGCAATAAGAAACGTTACATAAATATTCAAGTAGGTGAAAAAAACACTTTTATTTTAAATGATTTCATGAATTAAAAAAAAAGCTAAAAGCTTTTAGTGTATTAAGAATACTTGTACCGTAATGATAAAAATTACTCTTTTTATACCGTTGTATTTATCTTTCTGTACGAAATGTAGCAATTAGTTACGTAATAAATGGTTCCATATTTCATATCTTCTATCTTTATCGCGAATATATCGAAATTCTGTACCCAATAACTATAAATCAACGGAATTATGTTTTAATTCTCTTCTTGTTCTGGAATACAACCTATCTTTTATTATTCCCAAATGAATTTTATTTTATATCTGTTTTCTATATTATTTATTATATATGAAATATTATAATTTATTACTAAACTTTTCATAATTTATAGATATACGTTAAGTTAATAGACATACAACTTTTATATATTTTACTCAAATAAATAATTATATCATGCATAAATGAAGATATTTGCCATTGCAATTGTTAAATAAATTCTATAAAATATTATCTTAGAACATATAGTCACAGTAAAGAAAAACCAGTAGCGACACTCTTTTTTCTATCCTTCTCTCACTTACCAAATCAAATGGTTTAAAATCACTCTCTAAAAATATCGTTTGAATAACCTCAAGTTGGTTGTTGGTTGTGATTTCCAGAATTTTTTTAGTGTAGTTGGATATTCTATACAGAAATTTTAGGCGGAGTTTCATTAGTTTTATTTTTTTGTGATATTTAGCAGGCCTGCGACACTCGGAGTTTAGTTTCAATGACCATGAGTCGTAGTTGGTTGTGACGGTGTACAGTAAAATATTTAACTTTATATTAAAACAGTGTAACAGCTACTCGTACCAGCGTTGCCCGCGCAGCTCTTATTCAGTGTTTTGGTGAATATGACAAAGTGACATCTANATTACGAACCAATAACACAAAATTAAACAAATATACACGAAATTTCTCAACAAATTGAAAATATAGTGAAAAGCTAGGTTATGTAGTCTTTAAAAAGAATGTTTGTGTAAAAAAGAATTACACACTTTAAAGAAGTAATAACACAAAATTAAACACATATACACGAAATCCCTCAAAGAGCAGTAAAAATATAGGTAACCAACAAAAAACTTACAATCAAAAATATTGAAAATACGGGATAAATTTCGCCGTACGCCTATGTGTTTGCTTAAATATTTGATATATATCCATCATACGTTACACAAGTTGCGTTTTGAGCGAAATAAAGATTAACTAGCAGAGATTGTCAGTACTTAATTCTGAAATGACGAAAACCCAATAGACGAATGGGTACTCTATCTAACCTTCACTTATGCATACAAACATGTATGAAACAAATACACACTATTAGGTATTCGTATTTCAAACCGATGGCCTTGGAGTGACTTCTTTTAAAAATTCGACTTTACCAGTAGCTGTTACACTGTTTTAATATAAAGTTAGATATTTTACTACACACCGATACAACCAACTACGAATCATCGTCATTGAAACTAAATTCCGAGTGTCACAGGCCTGATACAATCTTTAGATAAAAATACGTAATTGAATAATATAATATATTATAACAACTTATTTACATTTATTTATTTATTAGAATAAAATGTATTTCAAAAGCTATTATTTCAATTTTATTGAAATTAATACTGTGAATATTTTCAATAGAATGTTTTACTGAAGACATCAAAATTATTGAAGCATAAGTTTCTATTATACTCTTTTATTTGTGCGAATTTATTGTTTTATATAATGTTTTGTCACAAGCACAAAGTATTTTGTATATTTTTCACTGTTGATAAGAAGTACTTTTTTTCAAATTTTTTGATATAAGCTGAAATATTCATATATTTGCTGATCTGTTATAAGGTTATTTATTTGGTTGTCACAAATTTAAATTGTAAGAATCTATCTAACCAATGATTTAATCAATTTTTAGCCGATTTTTTTAAACATTTTTCGATTTAGATTTAAATTTAGTTTTGGAAATCAAATTTAAATCGCTTCTTAAGATATTTATAAAATAAAATTAAATTTAATCAAATACTAACCAATTTTTTTTGCTTATATCACTCTTACGACAATTTTTAATTGGAGCTTAACTGATTTTTTATCAGTGCTTTATAGATTTTTAACTGATCTTTAGATCCCAGCTTTAATTTTTATCATTAACAATAATTTTTCCTTAAATTATTCTCATTATATTTTATTTTCTTATAAACTTTATTAATTCCTGAAAAGATATTGTTGGCTCTTTATAACAGTTTGGTTTTTGTTTCAAGTTTTATTCAAGTTCTCGGTTTGTAAAGCAGTTTCTTTAATAATGGCTTAATTAACGAAATTTGTTCAAATAACAAACTCTAATAAAACTTGTGAAACAATAAATTATTTTATTTTATGAGATTTATATTTTATTAAGTTTTAATGATGAGTAAAAGCAAATATAGTTTTCGGGTAAATTTTAATAAATTATTCAATGAATTAAAATGTTACGATAGCCACACATTTTAACAAAGTTTCGTTTTATTTAAATACATATTATTTTAACAATTTCTTTTTATTATGCAAGTGGAGTCCTTTTTATGTTTTTCTAAGAAATTTTGATAATTGCAGTAAAGTATTTTATTTTAACGTTATGTAATAAAAGCTATGTTTTATTTTTATAAAATAATCAAATTTTTAACTTTAACAAGTGATTTTTCTTTCATTTACATTTACTTAATATTAAAAAATATTTATTAATATTTTATATTTTATAGTTCTATTTTATTTCATTTACCNTCACAAGTAACTATATTTCTTTTATTTTTGCAATTTTGAGGAAAATATTTTTATTAAATGCCATAAACATTGTCAAACAAATGCATGTAAGTTTTTTAGCTATAAATATAAGCGCATACTAAAAGTGATTTGATTTTTAGTAAAGATAAAGAAAACTCATGACATTATTTTAATAAACTAAATCAACATTTAAATTAAAAGAATTTAAAAAACGGTTTAAAATAGTCAAAATTGGTGTAGAGAAAAAACGATTCACTCAATGGTAATGAAACTTTTTAGGATCAAGTTTGCAGCCTAAGAATACATTTATTTAGATTTTCAATCATTATAATAATTGGTGTAAACAGTTTAATTTATGCAAAATAAATATCAATAATTTGTATTGTACTGAATTATCGAAAATCGTGTTCTAGATGAATTCCAAGATAGTTGACATAAGTTCAAGAAAACATCTGGATTCATATTTATTCTAAGTTGGGTTGCAAGGTGTTACTATATCTTCCTTACAGCCCAGACTTTGCCAAGTCCAATTTTTATTATTTCAACCCGCCTAAAGACTTTTTACGATGACAACGAAGCAGTCAAAAACATGGCACACGTATCGTTCAAAACAGCAAGGCAAGCGAAAATCCCAAAGCTCACAAAACGGTAGAATAAATATCTAAATATTGCTAAAGACTAAGAAGTAGTGTAAGTTTCATTATTATTAAATGAACCATTTTCTCTCATTATCAATTTGTCTCATTAATAATTAAACATCCTTCGTATAAATTTAACTTTTTTAAAATTGTCAGCCTTACAGTGAATATTTAAACAACAGAATTCTTAATAATCAAAAATTATGTCAAAATGTATAAATTTGCTTATTAGGTGCATTTTCTAATTAATGCACTCTGATTAATCATTTTAAAATAAATTTCCTAGGAACTGCAACACAATCCCTATCACAGTATGAACTGGATTGTGAAGTCTATTTGTTGGGTTATCAATCGATCAAATATTAATTTACCGTAAAAAAATATCGACATTTTCTATATATGAAATAATCTTCGAGTTGCAAAGAAAACTAAAGTGAAATACAGTAAATAAAATAAAGTAAACAGAAAAATAAACAATAAAACAAAGGTAGAATTAAAGTGTCCAGAGTCTAGCTAGAGCATTAACACATTGGGTTATTCTGTGGCAATGTCTATATACTTTTGCTTACGTCAATACATAACTGATGTTGACATTAAAACATTCGCATTCGACATTTTCAGTGAGAAGCCACCAGGGAGCCACTGTAGCGAAAACTGACGGAAGAGTAATGTATAATAATTTAATATTGTTACTGAAAAGGTCATTCAAACGTTCAGTGTTCAGCATTTGCTTTTCGCTCCTGCCGATATTTACTGGTTACAAATGAAATGTTATTATTTCAATTCCGGAATTTTAACGACAAATTGGCCATAATGAAAATTTTCAATTTAATTTAAATGTTAATTACTTCATTTATTTTCATTAAAACGCTTAATTTTTTATAATTTGGTATCACTCTATGATAAATATATTATTTTTTCATTATTTCAATAGCTTAAGATCATATTCTATGATATGTATTCCTTTGATTATCAGACAAAAACAAATAATATTTAAAATAGTTTTACCTAATGAATACAATTATGAAGTTACTGTCGAAATATCGTAAAATAATTAACTATTACAAAATTGAATTAAAAAATAGTTATTTGTGTATTAAGAGCGCAAAGTGGGAGATTATCGATTGAGAGATTGTTGCCGCGCGACTTAGGAGCGCGGCATTCTCTCGAAATCGACAATGTCCATTTGCGCTTGAAACACACACAAGATTTTTTCTACAGTCGCCACAATGAGTTATCCACCATAACAAAAAATAATAAGTTTTACATAGCAGGAAATTTTGTTAGGTTATGTAATGTACCGACAGAGCAACCATATGTNCTAGTGACTGTGTACATAAATTACTGTTGCTCGTTTTATTATTATTATTTTATTATTTACTCATTTTTATATTTTCTACATTTTAATAAACTATATTTATAAACATTTGTTGTATTTTTATTTATTTATCATTGTTTAAATAAATAACCGTTACAATATGAATGTAACAGAATCTGTTACCTCAAGGTCCTTCAAAACATTATTATTAGAAAGAGATTTTGTAAATAATTTTAGCAAATAGAAGGAGAATAGCAAAAAGAATTTCGTTACTGGCTCTTACAATTATTATTTATAAATGATATTACTTTTCAGTTGTAGAAATTTTCTATATAATTATTATTTTTTTAAAACATTTAAACTTTATAATTATAATTGGAAATTCAAAAATAAATTAATATGTATATTTTAAAAATTATACATATATGCATATTTCTTCATAAATTTTTATTGAATTATAAGTAAGAAATATTTTTTCAATTTCCGTTTTTAAAATATAAATCTCAGCATTATTAAAGAAAATATAATTGAAAAACTATTTAAATTAAATGAAGCTCATTTATTTATAATTAATTATATAATTTTAATAAAGAGCAAAAAATAATTTTAAAATAAAGAAAAAAGTAGATGCTAGAAAAATATTTATTACATTGATGAAAAATATTTTACATATATTTTCTATTAACAATTATTATTTTTTGTTTATTTTGTAATTTAATAGATTTTTGTTATTTTTTGTTTTTTTAATTTAAGAAAAATCAGTTCACATATAATACATATATAAACAATAACTTTCAATAGGAATGATTTTTATTTTGACATTAGAACTTTACAAAAAATGTATCTGTTCGAAAAATAAAAATTAATGATATACAAATTGAAAGTGAACATAAAATACACTGATTTTAAAATTAAAACAGACTTTATGATAAGGATTGACTTGTAACATTATCATCAAATAAATTGGAATAAATCTCATTTAAATTGTTTATAATATCTTTTCGGGTCATTGTAGTTGTGTTACTACTTTTCTCCATTTGCAATTGATTTTTCAATTTTGTTAATTGTTTAGTTAGATAGAGTTTTGCTTCTCTGTTTAAATGTAGATTTGTTAATGATTCGCTATTTAAAGTCGACTGTTTATGTTTATGATCTCCTGATACGTTTTTTTCGGGACAAAAAGGACAGCTTTCTTCATAGTTCTCATTGATTGTTAATAGTGAATAATCTCGTTGTGGACTGGTACATTGTAACCTCAAATGTAATTTGGACGCATTATCCATTTCCAGAAGGCCATCAACCGGACTAGAACATTCTAGAACCGCATGCATTGATTCACTTTTACCATCTTTGTCACGTGTTTCAATTCTTAAAGAAGTTGTTGCAACATCTTGCCTTCGTTTTATACGAGAATCAAGTTTATTTGGTGCTATGTGGTGTCTGTGTTTTCTGGATCTTGCTCTAGCTGTATGTTCTGATTTATTATCCATTGATTCACAATATTCTGTTTTCATATCAGTTGGTGTTTCACAAAATACCGATGGCCTATCAACTGCTTCTCTTTGTTCTTCGTCAACTTCTTGGAAATTCGATATATCACTGGCACTATCAAAGAAAATATTTGGATTCTCATCTAGTAATTCTTCCAAAGCTTCTTCAACCTCTTTATCATGCATGATTTTTTCTGTTCGTTTTGGTGAAAAAACGCCAGAATCGAAAGATTCAATTTGAGATGAACGAATTTTATTCTCTTCTTGAACATGACAACATTCTTCAGTTGATTCTGTTTTTTCATTTGAGTAGTCAGGTTCGCTCAAATTTGTTTTTGATCCATATTGTGAACGTGTTTGACTATCAATTCCTAATCCTGACATGATTGTTAATAAATCTTTGATTTGTTCTTCTTGAAGAACAACTAAATCTGTAAGCTCATCGACTTCCTGCGACTGAACTTGAGATACTTCTTCTCTCGGATACATTTCATCTGTGCTAGTTTTTTGATTGACAAAATCAGTAACATATCTACGTTCAGTTTCATATTGTCTTTGAATATTATCATTTTCGTCTCTTAGCATAAGAATTGTCGCTTCTAAACGTCGTATTTCCTGTTGGTAATTTATATCGTTCATATCGCGATTGCGTAGTTCATTTGCCATTTGTTTAATAATCCGTTCTTTTTCTTGTTGTTCAAATTCCATAGTCATTCTCATTTCATTGACTTCTTTTTCTATAGAGAAACATTTTTCTTGTAATTGAAAAACACGTTCATCAGATGCTGCATCTTCTATTTCTTTTAAACGCTCTCTCAATTGTTCATTTTCCATTCTAGATTCCTCTAGTGCTTGTATAAATTCATTTTTTTGTTTCTCTGACATTATTAATAACTGAAATGCTTCTGATTCCATATCAAATAAAGCTCCACGTAGTGATTTTTGATCTATTTTTTCATTATCTTGATTTTCTGGTGTGTTTGTTGAAACAGAAGTCATTGATGGAGCAGTAGTATCAGGTTCTTGGGTTAAACAGGTCTTATTGCCGCATATTGAACGGTTTTCTTCTACCAACGCTATTTCAACAGAACCATAACGTTGTTCGGGTGGTAGAGAGAAAACTCGATCAACTGAAAAACGATTCATTATTTTTAATGGTTTTATAATTATCCTTTTATTTGACTGCGGTTATATTCTATAAATACTCAATTTATCTTTACGCTAGATTAACAACATTTAAATCTGTATAATAAAAACTTTTAATGCAAATACAAAATAATATAATTGTAAATTAAATATTTTAAACTATTTTATTGGTTTCAAAAACAATAAATGTCAAAAAAAATTTAAAATCAATATACTTTTAGAATAAATGTATTATTAGTTCAGTAGATTTTTTTTTAAACTAAAATTTATTCTATACAATAGTTTGAGTACATTTTCATTTTGAATTTTATTTTTACAACATTATATAAAATCTAATTAAAATTTTAATTATATTTGCAAAATAAATCAATAAATTTTAAAAACATATCATAGAAGCTCAAACAATTTTATGAAAACACGTAAGTACTAACATTAAAAAGGTTTCATCATGACAAATAGGAATAGAATGAATTGTAAATTAAATTTAATCAATTTTTAAAATTAAATAATAGTTTCTGACTTTTCTCTTAATTTATGCGCTATTTTTATATGCAATATCAAGTTATAGCCCAGGCCACGAAACAATATAATTGCATAATCATTGTACGTTTACATGTTACCGCTCCGCGATCTGAAATGTTTTATGTGTTCCGAACAAGTCGTTGTTGCTATGTAAAAAAAATCTGCTTACACTGTATTCATAATTTTTCGATTAAAGTTAAGAATTATTAAGATAAATATATGTCAACTAACAATAAACTTTTAGAAGATGTAAATAGCTATTTGTGTATTAAGAGCGCAAAGTAGGACAATGTCGATTTGTGCTCGAAACACACACAAGATTTTTTCTACAGTCGCCACAATGGAAGTCATCCACTATAACAAAAAATAAATTTTACATAGCAGGACATTTTGTTAGGTTATGTAATGTACCGACTAAGCAATCATATGTCAGATTGACTTGTGAAGGTAATAAACATGTAGATAATGTTAGCAAGCGTTTTTTCTACTTTGTCGCTCTAGCGCGGCAAAGTAACATTTTGAGTTGACAAAAGAGAGCGCAAATACCTACTTTGTATAGCGACTGTAGAAAAAAATAATAACGTATTGTAAAGTAAATTTCTACTTGGTATTATGCAATTACATTGTTTTGTGACCCGATCTATAAGTATATTAAATTCTCTTATATTGTGATGTAAAAATGGTGAAAACCCTCATATAACACGATTTTGATAAAACAATATTAAAAAGATTATCTATATTTCTATATAATAATTTTATTTCCAATATTTTTTTATAATTTAGATTTATCTTAAAAGCAACAAAACTTGTTTGCAGTAATAAATGAAAATGTAAACCAATAATCATACCTAAGGAGTTTCTTTCTTCTTCAAGTTTAATAACTTTTTCAGAACAAATTCTAAATTTCTGTAATTCTTTTTTAATCTGTAGCGTAACACTCAATAATTGACTACTTATTTCTAGTTGTGCAGTTTTAAATGCTTTCTTCATATATTTTAAGCCATCCTTATCTTCGTCACCATCAATATCCATGTTACTAGATATTTTACTAAAATCTTTATTACTACAGCTTCCCTCACTTCTATCTGCTTCAATTTGCAACTGTGCTACACCTTCCTCATCTACATTAAAATGTTGCTTCATAAGTAATTCCTGGCGCATCAATGCTTTTTGTACTCGATTATTATATTCGGTTAATTTTTCACGGAGTTGAGCAAGTCGAGTCTTGCCTCCTGTATCCCGGATAAATTTATACATTGCTAAAGATAATTGAGTATTGTCTTCCGCAAGTTGAGGGAAACATTTTGATGAAAATTCGAGAACTGTTTCTGTTGTTAGATTCTTGTGGAGATAATAAGCAAGTTGTATTTGTTGGTTTGTTAATCGACGTTTTAACGTTTCAATTGCTCGATTTTTGTCATCTAATTGGGCATATAAATCATCGCAACTGTTTCTACTCGGCTCTATCTTTATTCCTTCATTTTCTTCTATATACTAAACAATATTTCAATAAAATAATTAAACGTTTGCATATTATTATTTTATCCTAAATACATAAATATTATTAAAAGTTTCAAAGAATTATTATTTAAATTTAAAGAAGATGGCGTTGACACTCGTTGGAACATGATTGTAATTATTAAAATTTAAATAAAACACTCGGTTATGTCCAAANCAATTTGGACATAACCGAGTGTTTTATTTAAATTTTAATAATTACAATTATTATTATTATATTTAAATACACACAGATTTCTGCATTGCCAGCAGATTAAAATAAATGATTATTTTATCAGTATAATATTGCAAATGTTTGAACATTGCAAACTTTCGCCAACAACTTATTTTGATAATTCACATTAGAAACTGCAATTGTACTTAAACACTATGTAAAATGCATTTTCTATTTTGAAAATAAATTTTTTACATTAAAATCATTTGATATTATTAATAAAAATATATTTAAAAATATAAAATATAATTCTTAACTATAAATTTGTTTATTTTCTGAAGTACACCTTACATATATTTACTGTTTCATTAGTATAACAACCTTTAACACTTAATGTTTTCCTATCGTTAAAGTATGGAAAGGTAAAGTAAATACTACTGTTATTTGGAGTGAGATGTAAAAAAAACTGAAGTGAGGTAGAAGAAGATATATAAAAACAAAGACGATGTAGGAAACTAAAATAAATGAAGACAAAGAAAACAATTTTGTAAAATAAAATAATATTTACGTTTTTGAAAATATATCTCCGTTTTGCTATATAAATACTAACTTATATATGATTAAGAATTACTTTTTTAACATCAACTACTTTAAGTTAAAATATAGAGAAACCTAACAATTACAAAGATAAAATGTATTAAAAACAGACTATCGGTTAATTTTAATAAAAACCTACATTATTTTTTAAAAATAAATAGTTAATATTCCAGAAACATTAATAAAAATCTACCTTAATAATGTAAAGTAATGAAAAAAGGATAAATTAATCCAAAATTCGTTCAAAAAATAAACTGTATTCGTATCGTGTTATATATAAAAAAATAAATTAATTACATGTTTTGTTTGTCTACAGATATACATGCAGAGTGGGATGTTTTTAAAACGCGTGTAGCTGCAAGATAAGTTACCCCTTATAAATGGATTCAGGCCTGATACGTAAGTAATCATTTTTATTTTAAAATATGTATCCATATTTAGTTAAACGTATTTTTTTAATGTTGCCTTAAGTCCAAAATATTATATTAAAAAATATTTTTTTTATTCAATAATATATTTGACGTATTTGAGATAATCATTACAATAAATTCAATATTTTATAAATCACATTTAAATTTAAATTATTAAACCTGCAACGAAACTATTTTTGATAAATTTGTTTTGCAATTGTAAGTAACTGCAAACATTCTTTTGGCTATAGCAAGAGCCGATTCTGCAGTAAGAAAATTATGGAAGCATAAAATGTGTTTTTACTGATAAATTATTAAATATAAATAACTTTGTATTATATAACAATGTATTTTTAACATTTCACAAATATATTAAATGAATAACATTGTTATCTAGGATTATAAATGCAAAGATAAAGTCCTTTATGATTTGTAAAACTCATAAAAATGTTAATTAACTTTAACGAAACAAATATTATTATATCAATGTTGATTTAAAAAACAAATGATTAGCGATACGTTTTTATTATATTCAGCCAATTTCAATCATTCTGTTTTATACTTCCGTCTTGGAAGCTTAGTATTTACAGTGGGAAGTAAAAGAATTTGTACGCTTAATACTGAAAAACTAAAACAATCATAGAAATTATAATTTAAAAATTAATATTATGAATAGTATTATATTTTAATAAATAAAGTAAGAACTTCAATTTACATGAATAAAATATTTTGAAAATTCCAAAGAATTAATTTAACAAATATTTAAAAGCAAAATACTCTAAATATGAGGCAGCAAAAGTATTCGTACCTTTGAGATCTGTAAAATTAGTTTT